>PVJL010002736.1:0-128845 GCA_004026885.1 Lyroderma lyra
ACACACACACACACCACACACACACGCACACACACCACACAAACACTACACGCACACACACCCCCACACACCGCAAGCACACACCACACACACACACCACACACTCACGCCATGGGGTACTGGATCAAATGGTTGGTCTTTCAATTTACCCGCCCCAGGGAGCAGGTGGCAAAACCCTGGCTGTGCCCTTAACAAGGCCAGTTGGGTTGGTTTGCTCCCCCTTCCCTTTTTTTGAGGGTTAGAAAATTTAACTTCAGTGAGACTAACGGGGAGGTGGGAGAGTTATAGGAAACGCCCCCACCCTTCTAACCTGCGGTGATTATGGCTGCAGAAAGCACACTCGCGGTAGACACGTTGCCTTTGTCTGTCTCCCCCCACACCCCCAGCTGATCCAGGACTGGCTTCACACATTCTAGCTCTCCAGAGGCTTCCGAGCCCCTCAAACTGGTGCCCCTCTCTTTCATCTGTTGTTCCCTCCTGGCTCCCTGTAACCACTGAGACCATCTCTCAGATGATACCTGGGCCCTTGTCTCACCTGGGGTCTTGCCCAAGGCTCTCCCTGCTCAGCGTGTTGGGCGTGGTGGTCAGACATATCCCTGGCCTTCATGGGGCAGGCACAATATCCAGGTTTCACTGATGGTGGACGTCACCAGGAAGCTCTTATTTGCCTCCTTCCTGAAGGTTCTGGAGATGTACAGCTAGCTAGCTTCCGGTCACCTAGGAGTGGTCTGACCTAATCTGGTCTCAGCCTGGGCATCAGTGAGGCCGCCCTCAGTTTACCATCCCCCATGAAAGTGCTCAAGTTTGCTTGGAGACTTTGGAGCAGGTCTGGTTCCAGGCAGCTTCTGAGACTCTCACCTCCAGGTAGAATGGGTATGACCAGCCCTTCTCTGTGGACCTGGTCACTGTGGGCAGTGCCCCGTGTTCTCCATAGCAGGCATGACCGCTCTCCATTGGGCCACCTTGAGGGACAAGGCTGTAGCATGGCCCATTCACAAAGGGCCCCCCGAGACCCCAGGTCTGAGTGTGGTGAAAACCATTCTTTGCCGCGTGTTGAGAGGCTGGTGCAGGTTTCCTGCCAGCACTTCCTTGACTGTTGGAGACAGGCCGCACACAGCCTACCATGAGAGGGCTCAGGAAACCCCCAGCTGTGTGGTGCACCCTTGGGAAGGCAGCCCTGAGTGCTGCACCCAGCTGGCCACCCCTCAGCGAGCAGAGCCCTCTCCAAGCCAGGGCCATCTTGGGTGGACAATTCCTTGGAGTTCAGAGGAGGCTCTACCTTCCTGGGCAGGGCAGCCCCATCCTGTGTACCCATCCAGTCTGCTCTGTCCACACCACCTGACAGGAGGGAGGAGAGCAGCTCTCTCCGTGAGGTTCCGTAGAGCCCAGTGTCCATGAGGTTCGGTGGAGCCCTGTGTCTAAGAGTGTACCTGGGGCCTTGGTGGTGGATGGGTTGTGGGACTCTGGCTTAAAGCAGGGATAGCTCACTTTGGCTCTAAGAGTAGCCGAGAAATGGGCACATTCAAGGTGCAAAGCAGCCTGGCATCCAGCCGGAAATCTGAATGGAGAACCAGATAAAAAGCCTTCTTGCAGACATGCAGCCTGGGTGATGCAGCCCTAATTAGAGCTTTTGGGGACAAAGCCAATAGAAATAGGCATTTTCTTTTTAAATGCCAGGGCATTGCCCCCTTGAGAATCTCATTAAGGAACAGTGGTGCCAGCAAGCATCTTGATGGATTTGCCTCTAGTGTTTTCACCTTTGAACCTGATTCTGACTGTTGATTTCCGATAAATGTTTATCACCAGTTTGAGGAAGTAGTGTTTTCGTCCTGGCTTGCTAGGAGATTGTATCAGGAAAGGATGTTGAATTTTATCAGCTGCCCTTTTGGCTTCTCCCTTGGCTGTGTGTGTGTGTGTGTGTGTGTGTGTGTGTGTGTGTGTGTGTGTGTTTAAGCAATTAATAAACTTTGTATTTTAGAATAGTTTGGGATCACAGAAAGGTTACAGGACTATAGACGGTCCAACATACTTGCATCCATGTTCCGCTGTCGTTAACTTGATTATGGTACACATGTCACAACTCATGAACAGTGGTGATACATTATTATTAACTAAAGTACACACTTCATTCCAATTTCCTGGGCTTTTACCTAATGTCCTTTGTCCTATTCCAGGACCCCGCCCACGCTACCACAAGTACAGGTCGTTGTCCTGTCTCCTTAGGCTGTGACAGTTTCTCGCTAAAGTGTCACTTTCATCACATCATATCAAGGGTACAACCTGACTTTTCACTGATGTTGACCTTGAGTACCTGCCTTACTGGGGTGGTGTTTGTCAAGCTTCTCCACTTAAAGTTACTCACTTTCCATGCTGTAACCTTTGGAAGGAAGTCACCATGCACAGCTCACACTTAAGGAGCAAGGAGTTGTGCTCTGTCCCTGAGGGAGGCGTATCTACATACACATCTGTCATTCTGGGCAGATTTGTCTCTTCTCCATTCAGTTATTCAATCATTTATTTACTTATATCTGTATGGACTCATGGATATCTACGGAGGGTGCCAAAAAATTAATACACATTTTAAGGAAGGAAAAAACTGTATTAAAATTGTAATGCTCAATATATACCAGTAACAAAAGATGAAGACAAGTCACGTTGGACTTCTGCAATTACCAGAGGTGCTCAGAGTGGTTCCCATCAGCATCCAGACACTTCTGATGACGGCAAACTACTGCTCAAGCAACGCTGACCCAAGCGTCCACTTCCATCACTGCTCATGCCATTTCAGTTTCTTCCTGAAGTACCGCCAGTGAAACTGGTTTTCTATGGTACACCTCATCCTTTAAGGTCCCCCCCATAGGTAGAAGTCAAGGGGTAGTAAGTCGGGAGAATGTTGGGAAAACTCAAACGACGTTCTCAAACTTCAAATACTTCAAATTGATCTTGTGTTCCTCGAATGACAGCTGTGCTTCCGCCCTTGTCTTTGACTGTCCTGCCTGTTGCATGGTGACACTAGTATTCAGTTGATTAACGCCGTCTTTTAAGCGAACGTCATACCACACATGGCTACCGTAATTCAGTTCAACTTCGAAAGGTAATACATAGATAACATCTCTTAAAATGTGTATGCATTTTTTTGGCACCCGCGATATTTTGTACTTTAGATTCTAACCCAATATTAGGCTGTCTATTTTGTTGCTTTTTCATTTGGCTCCTGTGTCCCTCTGACATCTGTCCCCCAGTCCCCCAATATTTTGCCTGTTGAGCACTTTCTTACTTACGCATAAGGGACAGGCCAGTGACAGTGGCCTCTTGCACACCCAAGTAGGAGTCACATGCTGTGTGTTTTCTGTCTGTTAGCCACTGGTCACTCCCTGGGGGGCAAGCATTTATCCCCTTGGGTAGTGTTATTTGAGACCTGTGATGTAATCATTTATCATATCACCCTGACAGATTTCCCCAGTCTCTCGGTGGCTTCCTCTCAATACAGGAGCTCACTGGGGGACAAAACCTGTGCCAAAAGGCTTGGGGTCGTCCCTACAAGCCTCCATGAAGATCTAGGCGCTAGCTCTTTAGTCTGAACAGTGAAACCTGTCTTCTCCTCAGGACCTTCTTTTAAACCCCGATTCCACAGGCACCGGGCCCCCTGGATGCCTGTTCCAGGCTCTTATCTTTTCTCTTTTAGCTCTCACTTCCACATCAGTAGAAAGTTCTCATATTTGCCCTCCCATTCACTTCCTGTCATCCCCTTACACTGGCTCTGCCCCTTTTATAACCTGGTCGCCACACCTAGCATGGTAGAGAGCCCCTTCCCATGCCGGCCCGTTCTCCACCCATGACTGCTCTTGTTCGTCAGATGTGCTGTCCTCATGGTCCCTTAAAAGCACAGGCTAGAGGCTTTCCTGAAGTGTCTTCCCCTTCCCCACAGGGAGACGGGCTCTGCTGACCCCAAGCAGTCTGGTCAACCCTGAGATGTGGGGTGCTGTTGAAATTACTCAGGGCCAGAAGAAAGAGGGAGGGAAGTTGGGCTGCCTGTGGACTGACTGTGCAAGGTGAGCCACCCTGAGGCGGTGGGGTGAGCCACACCTGCTTGTGGCAGGAGGAGACAGCCTCCCTACAATGGGCCTTTGCCCAGAGTTGGCTTTGACCACAGCCCGTTAGATGGCCTGCCTTCCCCCCATGGCCCCTGTGACAGTGGACTGTACCCCCTGTGGGCCTCCAGAAGCTTCTGTCGGGGCAAGGTCTCACTCCCCAGGAGGAATTTTCTGGCAAGACGAAAGCCAGAGGTTGTAAACCGGCACCCTCTGGACTGGACCCCGTGGACAGGCAGCTCCAGTGTGGCCCAAGTAATGGGGGCTTTTTTGGTTTGTTTCAAGTCAGCGATGAAAAGCTGGGAGACTTTTCTGGCATTTCCTAGAAATTAAGTAGCTTGTACCCTTGGGCTAGAATTCCCACAGCAGCCACCAATGAGAGTCCAGGAGGCTTTGGGGCCGCCTCCCCCCGGAAGACCCTCTCATTGCCGTTTTCCATTGCTCTCATGCCATTGGTTCTTTTACCATTGAGAAAGATTTCTCATACCAGTGTCTGTATCAGAAGAGGAAAAAAATAAAAGATGGTCTAAGGGTCATGTAGTTCAACAAAACGGGGAGCGCTGTGGCGGGGGCTGGGGGGGCCTGCTTGTGTGTGCATCCCTGGTCAGCCTCACTTCTCTGCGCGTTTCCTGCCAGGTGCCCCACCTCTGAGCTGGTCCCGGCCCCCACTCCCACCCTGGACTAGCCTCCCCTGGCAGGTGGGCAGGGGTGGGGATGAGGGCCAGTTTGGTTCTGGCCATCCGAAAGCGTTGCTCCGTCTCGACAGCGTCTAGTGAGGAATTCTCCTGTTCGGAGCCCCTGCTCCAGCGTGGCTCCCAGAGCAGGCAGACCGTTGTGATTATGCTGGAGGTTTGGTGCCGGTTTTTAGAAAATTCTCATCCAGACCTATTACATTCTAGTGCAGAAGGATGTTCCCTGTGGGAGCAATTATTCTGGGCTGGGAGTTTTTCCCTCCTAACTCTGAATTCTGTAGATGTCACGAAGGGTTTAATCCAGGAACTCTGAAAGCCCGTTTCCGTATCTGCCAGCAGGCACATCTGCTCTTGAAACCCAGAGGTAATTTATGATGAAACCACAGAGGGGTTTCCCGCTTACAGGCCCCCCCACAGGCTCCACTGCGGCTGCTGGGAAGCCAGGCGTGAGCCCCACACGAGCCTCCTGGCCAGGCCAGCTTCTGCCCTGAGCCACGGCGCCCCTCCGTCTGTGGTGTGGAGGGCAGGTGGCATGGGCCTTCGAGCTTTCTCCAGTTGCCACAGGGCATGCCGCAGTCTCAGCCACGGCCCCCGCTGCTGCCCCGAGCACGGTGGGGAGGGACGCGCGGCCAGTCCGGAGGTGGGCCCTAGCGGCTCTGCCCTGCTCAGCTGCGGCTCTCGTGTGGATGTGGCATCCTCTGTACGCTGTGCTTAAGGCTCAGAAAAGACGAGGATGCCCAGGGAGCCAGGCTGCTGATGGCTGTGGGCTTGTCTGGTGTTCGTTACAGGCCTCGGGTCAGGGGTCTGGGCAAGCATGTTGTCACTGCGGAGGGTCCTGGGTTCCTTCTGGGCCCCCAGCACTACCCTGCCCCACGGTCTCCTCCTGGTTCATGCTTCTCTGAGCAGAGTGAGGTGGCAGCCTCTGCCCTTAGGTGAGGCCCTGGCCACAACACTGGCCTCTCTCCGTTCCAGCGTCTGCAGGAACCTGGCACAGGCACTACAGGAAATGGGTCTGAAATCGTGGTTACTGCTGCTCACAGACCCCGTTGTATTCGTGTGGATTCCATCGTTTTAAGAGAAAAGCCAGTTCTGTGGCTGCGGAGCACCAGTGCCCACACCTCCTCTGCGCCCGCATCGTGCGGTTACGCCTTCCCCGGGGCTGTCCTCCATGAGCGTGCCAACACACATGTGCCAGCCAGAAGGACAGCTTGTGGGTGGCTGTTGCGGACCTTCTCTCTGTGTCCAAGCCTGGGGTTGGCCTGTTCCGGGTCACAACCATTAGGAGCAGCACTGTGGCCAGCTCAGGAGGCTCTCCTGGGTACCCCAGTGAGGGCCAGGTACACAATAGCCATCCCTCCACCCTGGGGTACCCGGGGCTTGTTGGTGGAGAGCCCTGTCTGTCCAGCCCCCTTCATAGCGGATGCTTATTGGTTGTTAGAGTTAGGGCCTTGGTGGCCTTTGTATTTGCTGTTTTACTTTGTCTTACTGTTCACCCCAGAAGGAGAAGTGGAGTTTGATGCTCTTGCTGGAACTGGGCTGGTGGGTATGGAGATGGGCCCCCTGGGTGGGTAGGGGGCTGGTGTCCACATGGCCCTGCCTGCCCCCTTGGGTGGTGAGCTAGACCTTTTGGGGGCAGGGGATCTTCGGGAAAGGAGGACCAGCTACAGGACTGGGGAAAAGGGTTCCTCCTGGATACGCAGTTTGCAAATAGGGCACCTCCTTGCTCCCACTAGCCACAGCCAGCTGGCCTGTGTCCCTGGGGCCCTTGGCAACATTCTGCTGCGAAGTAGGAGGGGCTTGACCATGGCACGGGCAGCTGGTGCTGGCTAAAGTTGGACAAGTGTCACTGTCCAACAGGTGAAAAGGCACAAGAAAAAGTGTCCAGGTGCCCACGTGAGTCTGGGGCCTCTGCTGCCAGCATGACCCATCCAAAGAGAACGTGCTTTTCTCCCCAGGTAGGGATTATTCGGAAGAGGCTCTAAGCAGTCTCTGTGCTTTCAGCATGAGCTGGAGTCTCTGAACCATTTTTCTGGGTAGCTCTTCTTGAAACTGGAGAAAGGTAGACATTCATCTAGGTGCTGAGAAAGGAAGCTGGAAGGGAAAAGTGTCTGATGGCTGCTGTGATGAGTGGCGTGCCTGGAGATAGTGCTGGTGGCTCAGGGATCAAACAGCTGAGAAATGGTTCCCCGGGAAGAACTCGGAGAATTCTAAGTAGGTAATGAGTAGTGACTTTCTTTTGATTTACGGCAAGACCTGGCAATCAATCGGTAATTCTTCGAAGAGGGCAGAAATGAATCTGCAAGAGGCTGCGGTCTGGATGCCTCTGACTGGCAGTTAGTCCTTCCTTGGGGGTTTGGGGAGCCAGAACCCCAGGCAGGGGCAGGCTGGGTGGGGGTGTCTGCCTTCAGAGGTTGCTCCAGTCCCTAGAACTGCTCTCTATGTGGCCCTTTAGAGGCCACAAGTCCAGAGCCAAAGGGAGTGGTGGGGCAGAGATGGGGGAGGGAGATGAGCAGAGGTCACCAGCAGGGATGTAAAGTGACCCAGGAGCCCAGGCCCAGCAGGTTCAGGACTGTAGACAGGGCAGAGAGGGAACAAGCCATGTCGCCGGCCCAGGGTAACCTGGCACACGAGGTGTTCCTGAAGAAGAGAAAAGGACAGGGCTGTCCCTGTCTCAGGTGGTGGAGAAAGAGGACTTGGCGGACTCCTCACTTAGCATTTGGAGGATTCAGGTCCCAGCCGCCTCCAGCCTGGCTAGGGCCAGTAACGTCCGAGCAAGGTCATGTGCCACCCCCACCCCCACCCTAGTGCTGTCCCGTCTTCCAGGTGGCCTGGCTTCCTGTGGATGTGGTCACTGGCCCTGGTGAGCCCGATGGCCCAGTAATTATCAGGGAATCAGGTTCGTGCCCCTGGGCTGGCAGATAAGGGGTGTGTGTTGGTGTTGCAATGGGGTGTGTGTGGCAATCGTTCACCTAGGTGGCCCTAGGTCCCAACAAAGGCCAGCCTCACCAGAAGGATGTAGAATGGCAGGGCGTTTCTGAAGGCAGGCCGGTGATGCCATCTGAGGAGGCCTGGGACGGCCAGAGGGGATGTCAATGGGCCTGACGTCACCTGCAGAACCCCTTTTAAGACTGGGTTTTTCTTAAATCATTGCCAGGTGTCATAAGTCCAGCCAGACTGGCTAGGAATCCCATTTCAGGTTGTCCCTTCCAGAGAGTTCTGGTTGGCCCCGAGGACCCTCTCACTGCTCTGGGCTGAGCTGGCTGACAGATGCCCCTGTGCACCACCTGTCCTCGTAAACAGACCACCCGTGGGCTCACCCCACCCTCTGGCCAATGAGTGTCAGCTCGTTCCCAGTCTGCCAGGGCCAGTTTGTTAGATGAGAGACATTCACTGGGTCACTATTCCAGCAGAACAGAGAAAAACCTGTCTGAGGAGCTCTGGAGGAGAGATCAACAAAATAAATTAGTAAAATGGACACCATGATTGATGGTGACAGATACTACGGAAAAAAGTAAAACCAGGAGAGGTGATTGGTCTCTCATAAGAGGAATGGAGTGAGTTCCAGAGGGGCCGACAGGCCAGGTCCTGGGGCGTCAGAGGAGAGGAATGCGGATGGGGAGGAGGTCAGAGAGGTGAGTGGGCAGTCCCTCCGGGCCTGGTCTGGGCTGCGCAGAGGAGGGACATGGTCTGGTGGCGATGCTGCCTTTGGCCCCGTGCTGATGACAGATTGCAGGGGGTGAGGGGAGCCCAGGGAGGGGTCCCTTCAGTGTAAGAGGTGGCAGGACCCCGGCCCAGGCCCAGAGCATTGCAGGTGACAAGCAGGCAGGTTCTGTGCCAGCCCAGTGGTTATTGAGGAATCTGGTCCGCACCAGATTTTGAAGGTAGAGCCAGATCAGGGGTGATGCCAGGGTTTTCAGCTTGAGCCCTAGAAGGATGGAGTTGGTATTAAATGAGGTGGAGAAGATTGGGGACCACCTGTGCCTGGGGAGATTGAAGCAGCAGAGGGGAGAACAGAGGAAAATGTGGGGAAAGGTACTTTTGCAGGCAGTCACTTGCAGGATGTTTCCAGCCTTCTTGTGACAAGGTCCCACTGGATGTCACTTAGAATTTTTATAAATGGACCAGTGCTATGCTTGAGGGAATGCCAGCAGAAAATCTCGAAGAACATTTCTTGGAACTGTGTCTTGTGAAGTTTGGCATTTGCTCCGGGGAGTTTAGGAAAGGCATTAATCAAGGCCCGAGAGTGTCAGCACCTGCGATGCGATGATCTGATTTAATCATGGGGTGGCCTGAGAGTCCGCGAGGGTGCTGGGCTACGTAACGCACACACACCTGAGGAACCAGCTGTGGTGGGATCCCCCTCACCTGTGGAGTCGTCTTTGCTGAGAGCCCCCAGGAGGCTAAAAACCAATGACATGGGCCCCAGGGGCATTGCCGAGCAACCCTTGTAGACCCAGCAGCTGGAGGAGGCTCAGTGGGCCTTCTAGCCAGCCCACACCGAGGCCGGCCTGCCCTGTGCCAGGCAGGTCACCTGCTCCTGGCCCCGCGTCCCCACATTCCCATGTGGGCAGGGGCCAAAGCTGGCCCCCCTGTGCCTGAGATTCAGCCCCCCCAGGAGAGGATTTGGAGGGTCTGGTGCTGGGGCAGCCTCTTGGCTGAGGTACCCAGCCCTAGAGAGGCAGAGGGGGACACAGGCGCTGGACCCCATGCTGCCGGTGCAGCCTGAGGGCCACACGAGCGTGTGAGAGGGGTCCGGGTTATTGGAACCCCAGGCACATTCCGCTTGTCCCTCCTCAGGCCATGGCCAGCCTGGAGCAGCTCCTCAAACCTCCACTCCACTTTTGCACAGCAGGTAGGAGACCCATGCCACCAGCCTGCACTGGAGCTCACGTCCCCCTTTGCTGGAAGGCATCCTCCATTCCTTGCAAAGAGTGGGGAGGGTCCGCCTCCCAGTCTCGGAGCTGCCGCTGCTTGAGGCTCCACAGCCCCACTCCAGGAAGGCACTGAGCACTGGGAGAACATTTTCCGCTGGGACAGCTGCCCTGCCAGGGCGAGGCTGTCGGCTGCGGGCAGGACACTGTGTCCCCAACTCCATCACCCCGGGGCCGCTCCAGTCCTGGCCTGGCTGGCTAGACAGTGGGATAACTCGCCTCCAGGCAAGGCTGGGGGCATAGCAGGCCCTGGTGTAGGTCTTGGCCTTGCACGGGATAGGCCGAACAGGCCAGTGGGACCCTTGACCTGCCTCTTCTCTTGATGCTCTTTAGTCTCTTGTTGTCTGCCAACCACAGAGTCGGGCCAGCGTGGCCCCGCCTAGGAAGCAGGCGGCGTGCTGCGAGACTGTGAGCTGGGGCAGGATTGTAAAGCAGGCATTGTTTCCCCTGCTAATGGGCACAGCATGGGCTGCGGGAGAGCTGGGTGTGACATCCTTGCCTCCTGGCCAGTTCTCCAGGCCCAGGGGGCAGATGGATCTGTTCACTGGTGCCCGGCTGAGAGTCCATGCCAGAAACCCGGTGCCTCGAGGCCTGCCCTCTCAGATCCTGGTTCCCAGACGCTCCCCGAAGTCTTTTTGGCAACATCCTTGGGACTTTGCACCTGGGCATTGGGCCAGCTGGTGGACTTAGAACGTTATGTGCAGCTAGCTGTCCAGGAGGATCACCCATTGCTTTAATACACTTCTAGTTCACAATGACACACTTCATTACATTGTTCTTCCTGCACTACTCTTTTCTGCCCCTTTCAGGGGCTCTGCTATAACTTGGGTATTGTTGGGGAGAGCCTGAGTATCAGCCCACGTGTTATTGAGGGTTTGGAACCCCATCCGTCCCAACAGTGAGATTATGTGACAGGAAGCGGCAAGGGTCAACGAGAAAACAGGCCCCCACGTGGCACAGCCCAGGCACCTAAGGAAGTCACTGTCCAAGTCGCTCCTGATACTACCGCCACCTTCACGTTCTCCCCCTAATGCCTGTCACCGCCTGCGTACCTATAGTGGGCATTCTGGTTGGATTTATTCTGATGGTCTCTGTGCACTTACGCAGTTAAGAAAGACATTTGTCTTTTGCTATACAACATCCAACACCCCGTGACCTAAATGATTGTGATAACAGAGAGTTCCACCACAGTTTAAAATATCAGCATTATTTATTACGTCTAGAGGTCCATTGCCTACAGTATCTCCTTAATCCGATCTGTTTCTGGAGCCCTGACTCCCAGGCCTGCCTGTGTGTCTCTAATGGCTGTTAATAACAGCTCCTCCAGGCTCCCTGTTTGCCAACGGAAAAGCCATCTGAGGCTCTTGCATCTCATGTGGCTGTTAAAAATTGATGATCCTTTATTGATGTAACTGGTTCCTGCCAACTACTTGGGGACAAATAAAAGTGGCTGAACTCAGAGACAAGCAGAGAACCATTTGTTCATGGAATTGCTGGCCAATTGATGTTGGTAGTTAAACAAGCTACTGTTTAAAAGGATCTTGGACGGAAAAGGTAGACTGGGCTGAGAAGTTAGTGTTCAGAGTGACAGCTGGTCTGAGGATCGGGGCAGGAGGGGTGTCGCTTCTCCAGCCTCAGCCCCACCCTCACCGCCCACCCCTCACTTGGCTGTCCCTCTGCTCCGAGCTCTGGCTGCTGCCCTCCTTAGGGCTCCGCAGGTTCATGGCAGCCCGTGTCAGTTCTTGTCACATGCCCAGCTTCTCTCTGCTGTGGGATTTCCCACGTGCTCTGCCCTTGGCTGCAGACCCCCTCCTCCTAGTAGTCTCGGGAGCCCTTTCCCGGTGGCTGTGCTCTCCCAGCATGTGGCTTCCACTTTGTCTGACTTCACACTGTCACAGTGAACCAGGGGACGTTTCTCCGTAGACTTGAGGACCAGGGTCTGCCCTGCTTATCCTGTGATCACAGCTGGTGCATAGTAGGTATGCAGTGGTTGTGACCCACAGACGCGAGGAATGAACTTCAGGGGCCTCCTTCAGTGCCCTGGGAGCTGGGTGTGACAGATCTCTCCCAACAGCTTCCCTTCCCAGGGCCCCCAGGGTGCAGGGGTGGGGGCAGGCGGGCCCTCCCAGGAACACTGGCCCAGTTCTGGCTTGTCACCCTGTGGAGTAATTACTTTAGACCAGCAACAAGTGTGGGAGATCGAGGAGGCAGTGTCATTGATTTTCCCATAAAGGTGCAATTTGTAGCAAGTGAGGAACCTTCCTGGCAATAGCTCGCCTGTCGTGGCTGACACCCCCTTTGCGCCCGCTAAGGGGAGAGGGGAGAGCGTCTCTGGGTAACTTAATCTGCGGCAGCCACTGAGGCTGCCATGGAACTTCCAGGCTTGTGCCCATGGTGGGGACAGGTGTCTGAGCCTTGGGAGGAGTGGGGACACTGGAGCCCTGGCCTGTGCCTGTCTTGGTCAGGCAGGCGCACCCTGCCCTGGGCCAGCGGGAGATGCTGAAGGCTCGCTGACGCTTGCCTCCGTGCCTGGGGACTGCTTGGAAAGGCTGATCACTGAGCCCCTCCTGCCCACCTCTCCTCCCACTCTCATTCTCCTCTGTGCCTCCTCCTCTTCTTCCTCCCCTGCTCCTCTAGGCCAGAAGTGGCCCCTGGAAACCAAGCTGGAAGCCTAGGGGTCAGAGGGCCAGTTTCACCTCAGGCGTTTCCGCTCCTCCTCCAGCTCAGATGCCTCTTTTCCTTCTCACTGCTTCCTGGAAGCCGGCCCTCTTCCCCCACGCTTGCTCCACCCTCCTCCAACATTGACTCTTCAGTCCCAGGCACCAGGCAGGCGCAGGGCATGCCGAGAGCCCGGTGGGGACACTGACATGTAATCCAGACTCAGACCAGCACGAGCACCTCAGTGGGGCTGGTGGGAGAGTGGTGTGAAGGGCGCAGGGCCACCCTCTGCCGACAGCCCTCGGAGATTCTGACCCCCAGGGTGCTGCTGTGAGAGCGGAGGGTCAGAGGAACAGCAGTCACAAGGCAGCACCCAGCTAAAGTATGATGGTCATTCCCATTTCACAGCTCAGGGCACTGAGGCTGGACAGGCTTGCACGGGAGCCAGGAACCCTACCCCCAGGGGGAACCTTGCCCGGGACTGAACAAGAGTGCTGGGTTCTGGGGGGCCTTTATCTCCTAGATGGACCCAGGCCCCAATTGCTCTTAGTCCTGGGCTGTAGCCCGCTGAGGGCTTGGTGCCCACACCTCCTGACCACCCATCATCCATTCTGAGGGGCCTGGGCCACCCGAAGTGACAGGGGAGGTGACCTGGTGAGCCACTCCCCCTGGGGCCTCTGTCTTCCAGATTTTGTTTTCCACCACATTAATTATATTTATCATTCATAAACTTTAAAACTGGTTCCTGGGCCTCAATTTTCCAAGCCCCCTGGGCTGTCACAGCTGAGGCTCCTCTGCGTCGGGTTTGCCAGGGGTGCCCTTGTGGCTTTGGGTCAGGATCACATGCTCAGCCCAGGGCCCTTTGAGTTTGGGGATGAAAACAAAGGGTGCACAGCTTGGTGGCTTTTCTGTGGCCCTGGGGGGCTGGGCCTACGTGCCGATTGATGAGGGAGCTGTCACTTCCACCGCCCTCCCTCGGCTGCCTCCTTTGTCCCACCTTGACCCTCACAGCAGCTTCCTGCCTGCTTAGCCCGAGATGACCGCGGGAGGTATGTGTGCCCAGGCGGCTGCAGGCCTGGTGTGGCGCGCTGAGGCATCATGCTCGGGTTCAAGTCCCTGGTTCATAAATCAAAGGGCTTGTAAGCATTTTTCCTACTGGGGGTGGGGGGAAGGCAAACAAAAAACAGATGCTGGAAGACACCTGGCAGCTGAGCAGTCCATACCTGGTGACCAGCAATTGCACTGGGCACACCGCAGACAGACCAAAAGACACATGCGAGAACGTTCCGTCTGTGGGCTGCGAGTAGTCTAAGAGTGGGGGGACCCAGAGCCCCACCTGTGCAGGTGGATAAACTGAGGTGGCTCATGCAGCAGGTACCTTCAAGTTGTCAGAACAAACAGGTAATCATTACACACAGGAACATGGACAATAGCTCTTGTGAGGGCAGTGCTGTGTGGAAGAAGCCAGGCTCAAGGCCACACGCGGTTTCATTCCACTTAAACAAAGTCCCCAACAGGCCATGGTGACAGAGGAGCAGAGGTCAGGGGTGGGGGTGGCAATGGCATTGCCCAGGGGTCTAGAAATGTTCTGGATTTTGATCTCGGGGGTACGTGTGTGAAATTTCATCAGCCTGGACATCTAATGTGTGTGCACTTCATGTATGTTATACTTCAATAAATAGGCTTGGCAAAAAATAACACAAACAAACCCCAAACACCACAAAGCAGCAACCAGCTGGTATCCTAAGTGGTATCCCTGGACCTTCCAAATTTGCAGGCATCTCAGAAGCTACAGGCTGACAAGGTAAAAATGACGATTTGTGTGCTTTCAGACGTATCCTGTTGGCCGGTGACAGAAAGAAAATGAAAAGTTAAATGAAGGTTAGGGAAAGACCGCTTAGACTGTATTAAAGCCAGGAGGACCTGAATATTGAGTCTATTAGAAGCAATTATAAAAGGGAAAGTCTTCCTTAACATTCCTCATTTCACAGGAAGGTTTTTAAATACGGGGCATTAGTTAATAAAAAGTCCCCGAAGCCTATTGTAATACATCACCTAACTCCTCTAACAATTCAGAGCCACCGAAATCGGTAAAAAGGGAATGTAAAATTAATATATCGTTATTATTGCAATTGCCTTATAAATTAGTTAAGTCCCCTGGAGGTATAAAGTGGGCATCATTATTCTAAGACAGTCTCAAGGGCCTCGGCGTGCCCTGTGTGTTTGTGGAGTGGGAATGCCCCCTTAGCAGGGAAGGGACAGCTCCAGTTCTGTCATTTAAGGATGAAGCACCTGCTCCTGCTGCAAGAGACAAGAACTAGGGACCAGAATATAGGAATTTCGTAAGGAAACCTCTTCGCTCGTTAAAACGGTTTCTGGGAGGGTGGTACCCTGATGCATCACTTAGCTTATGCTGTGCCCAAGAGGAGGGAGACTAGGAGAGATAGTGGGGTTCACAGAATTGGCTGAGGGCCACGTGCAAGTGTTTGTGTAGCTTCTGGGGACCTGGGGACCACCGGTTGTCCCAGAACTGGTAGGGTAGAAGCAATTCCCTTAAGGTATTTTCTCCCAGAACACCCAGCTGCAGGCACTGAAGTCGAGCCTGCTGCCATGCGCCCACCACAGCTGCAGGCAGGACAGCGGAGGGGGCCAAGGTGCAGCTGGAAGTCACATGCGAGTGACTCAGGCAATGTCAGGGCCACTGTTCCCAGGCCACGTGTGCAGGGAGCCCCAACTTGCCACCTTTGCCATATAGGAGTGCATTTCATTTGGGGATTTAAAAGCTGTGAGTGAAAATCCTTTCAGATCCAAGCTCTTTGCTGACCCCGCGTTTTCTCTCCAGGGGCATCGGTGAATGTCAGTGTTTTAGACATTCTAGGTGATGTGCCCTGTACCTGTCGAATCCATTCACAGCGGCGGGCTCGCTTCCCCCGAACAGCAGAGGCTCCCTTCTGCTCCCAGGGGAGATTATAGCTGGGGCTCTCCCAGGGACAGACCAGAGGCAAATTCGCTTCTCATTTTGGTCCTTCAGAGCTGCACGTTTGGCCCATCCTGTGTCTGGCTCCTACCACTCCATCGAGAGCCCAGGCCGGTCGTGTTCCCTTCTGGGGTGCATGGTGAGGGTACCCCGAGGGAGAAGGCCAGGCTGTTTTCCACCTAGTCTCCTAGGAAGGATACCTGCTTGTACAGACAAAGGTTTTGCCACCGAACCCGACGCCAGAGAGGAAAGAGAAGTGGGCTTTTAAAGCAGGGCTGAGGCGACGTTCTTGTGGTTTGGATTCTCCACACCCCCTACGAAGGAGCCTTGCCTACAGGTGGTTTCGGACGGTGGTTCCCTCAAGCCAGGCTGACAGTTTCTCCAGGACTCTGTGTGGGTGACAGGCCGTGTGCACTTGCGACCCCTTGTGGCAGCTTCCTGGAGTCGTCCTGGATCGCGGCTGGTTGTCCACTTGGGACACCGGAGAGGAGTCCTGGTGGGGCCAGTGGAACAAAGGCAGGGTCCAGGGGAGTCGGTGTTAAACAGGTAGCTTTCATTTCTTTCCAAAAATGTTTTTTTCAAAATGAAAACCTCTTTACACTGATGGCAAGGTAATAACATGTGCCAGTAGGAAGTCAGTCAGTACAGAACGTTCTAAACAAGATACAAAAAGTATCCTGTGATGCAGAGGGCCACCCACCCCTGTCGCTTTAGCACACAAGCTCTCTGGGTCTCTCCAGGGGCTCAGACGGGCTTTGATCCGCTGGGATCACACACTAGTCGGAATCTATTCCTTCTCCTGTAAGAAGTGGAAATCTCTTTCTGGCAGTGAACTTGGGCATCCTGCATCTGTGGGGCTCCACCATAATCCGCTTAACCAGTCCTCCACCGGGGGCAGTAAGCCAGCTTCTGACTTTCCACTGTGACAATCAACCTTTTCTATCCCCCTCTTGGGTATTTAACTGATAATCTCTTTGGGAGGGAAATGCCTACAGATGGAATTGCTGGGAGAAATTTCAGTGCAGAAATCCAGACTGCCCTCTGGAAGTTGTTCACCCACACAGCTGTGGATGATATTAATGTCTGGTGAGCTCATACTGCATACTTCCTGGGGACTTTCTCATGTAATCTCAGAAGGGGGCAAGTGGCATCCTCTCCACTGGATTGGACACAGAGTCTGGAGGGCTTCAAGGAACTGGCCCAAGATCCCACAGTGGACAGATGGGTCTTAGAGGAGCCAGCTGGCCTCTCCTCAGAAGCTGCACCTTTCAGCCACTGAGCTGGACACACATGCACACACACACATACAGGTGAGCATCCCCAGGAGTGCCTGTGTGCCCCTCTTGGGCCTCCAAGGTAATTGCATTGTTTTTATTCATCTCTACCAATCTGATAAAGGAATAATAATATCCCACCTTTACTTACACGTTGATGACTGGTGAGGCCAAACTTCTGTCATGGGTATTTCTCACCCACTTGTCTTCATGGCTGGTCTATCCCTGGGGACATTTCTGGTTGACTTCCTGATCCATAAGAGCACTTTATAATAGGGTTGTTTATATTATTCTTCTGGTTGTCAAAATATTTTTCCCAATTTGATACATAGACATTTTAAATGTCCATAGTCAAATTACTCCTTTCCTATACCCCTTGTGTCTTTTGCATAATTACATAGGCCTCTCCTACTGCTACCTCAATACAGTTCAACTATCTTGACAATTTTGTGAATTTCTTTGAAAAAATTTTTTTCCTGCACAATTACAAAATATTTCAAAAACTGGTATGTACTGTATAATGTATCCTTGTATCCACATGGTTTCATTTATTATATTTAACTCTATCTAAAATGCATTTAAAGGTAATGAGTAAGCAAAGATTCTGACTTGTGAAAGACCGGCTCCCCTGGACCTAGCCTTCGCCCCCTCAAATGGACTCATTGACAGAGTCTTTATAATAATATTTTTGCCCCACAAACTTAAAATGCCACCTTTACCGTATTTTAAATTCCTATACGTTAGTCAGCAAAGGATAGCCTTTGCTGCAGTAACAACAAAAACCCAGATCTCTGTGGCTTAGTACAGGGAAAGTTTGTTTCTTGCTCATGTTGCAGTCGGAGGTATGCTGTCCCCCTTTGAGAGGGGTGAAAGCACAGAGATCTTACATCTACTCTTAAGAGTCTTGCCTGCAAGTGGCACTCATCATCTTCGCTCGTAAGTCAGTCACATGGTCTCAGCTACCTGCAGGGAGGCTGAGAGACGTGCCCAGAAAGAGGAAGTAGAATGGTGAGCACACAGCCAGGGTCACCCAGGGTTCCTCTTGGATAGACGGAGTTTACGGATATATGTATGTATACATGTGTGTACACACGAACACACGTGTGTGTCTACGTGTTCTGTTTTGATCGTTAGTCATATTCAGGCCAACCATCCCTGCCATGTTACCCTTCCCTCAGTGTTTACTGAGGACCAACTGTGTGCTCATCACTGCTCAGCTGGGTACAAGGTGTCTTGGGCCTGCCTCTAGGAGTTTCCTTTGAGACTGGTAGGGGAAGGGTCAGGCTCTGTGGCACAGACACATACAACACTAAAATCCATGAGGGCTGAGGGTGGGTGTATATTGCGGGGGAAGGCTCACTTGAAGGGCTATTGATGGTGAGAGGATGGAGAGGCCACTGAGAGCCCCTGCAGCTACCATCTCCCGGCTAGGCAAGTGGGCCACAAGGGAACCTGGTTAAAGGCTGTTGGCGGGTGGGGGGCGGCGTGGGGAAGGGCTGTAGTAACCCTGGACCTGATGGGATGCTGGAAGTGCATGGGCTCGGGGTGGTGTTGAGGTGGAGCCCAGAAGGGAGCATTCAGGGCAAGCTGGGTGGTATGTGGGTGCCCAGGCCCCCCTACACTGGCTCAGCCAGGCAGAGGGGAGAGCACACCTTCATGGTGTGGCCCTCTTCCTTATTCTCTAAGCTCCCATCACATTTTGTGAGCTTTCTGAATTTTGGTGGGTGATCTGGTTGCATATGTGGGTCAGTAGCCCCAGCGAGATGCTTGGCCGTATGTGCAGGGAGGGGAGTGGAGAAGTCAAGGGATGTGTCTGCCTCGTGGCTGAGCAGGAGAAGGGAAAACCGGGCCCTTGTCACACAGCGAGTGCTACCACCTTGGAGCATGACTCTTACAGGCCAGGAGCCAGGAGCACGCTTCCGGATGGGGAGAGTCGCCATGTCAGATTCCCCATCTGCCAGGATGAGGGTGGAGAGCTCCTGCAAGTGCCTTTGCTGCCGTTAGGCGCTTTGCAATGAGCTTGCACACACCGAGGAATTCCTGCTGGTTGTCTGCTGGCTTTAGTTAGCGGTGTTAGTACCGTAAAGAAGGACTATTAACTCTGCATCAATAGGCAAAGAGTAATTAAAATACAATTAAAAGCATGAATTCTTCTAATAATTGGCTTTATCTCATGTGTACTTAAAAACAAGACATCTGTTAAGGCTCTCTTTTGAAGCTATCCAGAAACTAAGAAAGGATAGCATTTTAATTAAAAATGGATTATTTCAAAAACAGTTTGATCACCCTGTCATCATAGGACTCAGACCTTGTTAATTAGCGATTGATAAATAGGTTCAAGTTACCAAAACTTTAAATTCATGGGGGCTGGAGAATATGCTTTTAGGAACCTGTCTTGCATCTGTGGGATGTTAGCTGGGTGATGTGCAGAGCACATGACTTAGGTTTAAGTTGCTCTCCCATCCTCTGTGGACTGAGTGTGGACCTCCCACAGCGGGTGGGGAGTACCTAGGGCTCGCCACCTCCCCGTCTTCCACCTCCGTGGTGAGAGAGGTCATGAGGCCCGGAAAGGGAGTGATGCCACCATCCTGGGCCACATGCCCTGAGCGTGTCCTTGAAGTACTGAACCGTGCCTAAGACCCCACTGAATTCCTAGGGGAGCGCAGATTCAACCCCACAGTGCTGGAAGCACCACTGGCCAGGCCAACCCCCTGTCCTGGTCCCCATCCCACCCCCACCCCATGCTTTGGAACACCCCCACCCAGCAGCACCTCCTCTTCTCAGCTGATCTTTCTGTAAGGGCAGCGTGAATGTGACCCCCATTTATCATAAGTGGTTAAAGACTTCCCAAGTGATAAATAGCAGTCCTTCAGCCAAGTGTGACTAAAATAACGTTTGGAGTCATGAGCAGCGATGGGAAGGCTCATTAGAACAGGGTTCCTTGGCAGGCCACACGAAACAGGCGATGCGCCACCGTAAAAGCCAGCCACACGCAGGGCGGAGAGGGCTTGGCCCTGCCGGACAGCATCGGGGCCTTCCTCTCCTACTGGGTTGGCTTCGACCTGGGCCTTGTGGCTCCTGGCCACTTGGGAGAATCTTCTCAAAGAGGAGACGTCGTGTCGTGGGTAGCTGGGATAGCGCTCACCTGGCAAGGCATCCATGGTTCTTGCTTCCGGCAGGTAGCCAGGAATCCTGGGCTGCAGTGACACAGCTCCCGAGTCCCTCCAGCCAAGCAGTGGTCCTGGCCTCAAACTGCACACTGATCCCCGCCCCCTACACACACCCCAAGACCAGTTCCCTGTATTCTAGCGCAGCTAAGAAGCGGAAGACCTTATAAGCCAATGAATAAATTGATACGACGACCTGGAAAGACTGTTTGGCTTTATCTGCTAAGCTGAACCTACACAAAAATCGTAGGACATGGCATTTCCACTTCTGGTACGTGGACAGTGAAAACACACACAGGTGCTCCCAAAGCCAACCCAGTATGTCCATGACATCACTATTTGTGATCACCACCATCTAGAAACAACTGGAATGTTCACCAGCAGAAGAGTGGAGAAATCTTCTAGGGTAGACTCACACAGTGGCCACCATGAGAATGAGAAAGCGACACCTACCCACCCCACCCCACCCTGGGGCGGGCTCCCCCAGCACAGTTTATGAATCTGTGCTTGTGCATAAAAAATGCTTGGAGGGATGGTCAACAGTATTTGATAGAGGTTATCTCTAGGGGATAAGATGATAGGCGATTTTTATTTTATTATTATTTATTATTCTATTTTCTTTGTGCAGAGAATTTCTAACATCTCTTCCATTCATGTGTGTATGTGTGTGTGCACACGTACCCACACATACACATATATGTTACTTAAGTTGATTGATATTCTAATACAGCCAGGGCTTTGACAACTAAGGAATGTAGAGTTTTCCCCAGTAACTGGTACCAAGGAACTCATCAACTTTACCTACTCAGGCATGTCAAGAATAAAGGAGAATATTTGTTAATTGAATGTCATGTTATATCCTCAGTTCTGCTAAATACAAGATAGGCAATTTAGAATCCCCAATTAACCAATTAAAATGCTAATTATCTCATACTTTGATAAGCCGCTCTTGGGGACAGAGTGAATGGCTTCTCTCTGGTGTTCCTTGTCTTCCCACCGTGACCACCGCCACCTTTCCGCTGTTCTTGCCTGTGGTTGGCGGATTGTCCCCTTCTGGGGCCTCTGCATCCCCAGGGCCTCTCCTGGGGTATCTGTTCCTTCTTTCCAGCCAGCCCAGGGCGCCGTCCTGGGATTGGGCGGGGCTGTGTGTGTTCACAGACCCATTTTCAGCTCATTTTGGGCCCCCGGCCACAAATATGAGGCCAGGCCCCTGCAAGTCCTGACGAGCAGTAGCCATGCCCAGTGTTTCCCAGTGTTTATGGAGTATAAAGCTATGTCCTGCTGACAGGTGCTACTCCAATCCCCCTGCCACTAGAGACCTCAGGCCCTGGTGGCCTCGGGGTCAGAAGCCCCGCTTGGACTCCAAGCTCCCACGTGGATTCAGTGGATTCCCTGAGCGCCATACATCACGGCTCTGAGCTGCAGTTTCCCCATCGCTCCTCCTCCGGAAGGATTGTTGTAAATGCTACATGCTGCAGGTGGCTCTGGTTGTTTGTTTTGTTGTTGTTGTTGTTTATTGGAACACTCGCCCTAAGTCTTAGACCAAGCAGGCAGCAGGACTTGGGTTGGCTCAGGTCTGCATGAACCCCAAGCCCTGCTCACCCCCGCCCCTCCGGAGAAGTCCCTCAGGTCAAGAGTGCCGGTAGAGGGCACCCTGGCAGCAGCTGAGGAGTTGAGAGAGTGGCCTGGACATGGAGTGGGGCTCCTGCAGCCGGTTTTTATCCAGTTGGCTGTGTGAAAATGGTCATTGCAGGCCCAGGAAGGCGATGTTGGCTAAGGTCTAGGACTGGGGTGGGGGCAGCAGGAAGGAGCGTGAGGACACTCGGGGAACACCAGGCGGAAGCAAAGCTGCTGGTGGTAGAAATGCCCACTGCAGCCATTGCAAGTGGTCTGTGTCCCCGTTGGTGCTGTGAGCACTGGTTTATTTATAATACATCTCTGGGCTTAGTCCAAGGCTTTAAATCGGTACCTTCTTGGCGACAGACCACGTGATTGCTACTTGCTCATTTAAAACATATTCACTGTGTCGGTGGCTTCCTAGCTTTCTCTGTGTTTTTCCTCACCCAGCAGCCTGGGGGAAGGATGGGGACAGGGCTGCCTCACCCTACCCCCCGCCCCGATCTGTTCACCATTCCTCAGAAGGCCCATGGAGAACCCTGTTAAACGAACAGGGTTTCTCTGGGAATTTGAGCAGAGCCCTCAGGATGTGAGTGGGACAGAAGCAGCTGGGAAGGAACCATGTGCTGAGACCCCTGTGTAAAGGCCTGTGTGTGTGCATGCCTGCGTGGCATGGCCATGCATGCACGGCGTGGGTATACATGTGCGTGTTTATCCTGGAGATCCTGCACGTGGGGCTGGGGGACACCCACAGAGAGCCTGGCTGCACTGGAATGTATGAGTGCAGGTGTCCAAGCCATGAATCTGTGTACATTAATAGCACCTGTGGGAGGTACTATTATCCCATTTTACAGATGAAGAAACTGAGGCTTGGAGAGGCCATACTGCTTGTAAGGGGCAGAGCTGGGGTTTGGCTTTGGCATCAGTGTTGGGTGGTGTCATAGAGGCTGGGTGCGGGGCTCAGGGCAGGGACTGCAAGATAGGGACACATGTGAAGACCCTGAGCCTGCTAAGAGAGCCCTGCTCACCCCTGCAGGGATAGCAGGGGTGGGCTGCCCCCTAAGCCCAAGAAGCCCCTGCATTTAGCTCGGAATGCTCCAGTCCTACCCACCTTCACACCCCGATATCCTCTGACTGTCTGCTCTCTTAGCCCATCTGCTCAGCTGAGTGGCTTCCACCACCTTGCCCCTCTTCCCTTCCACGCTGCTATTCCTGGCTCGGCCTCCTGCGAACCCAATGTGTGTTGAAACCCAGCCTGGGGGAGGGGATGACATGGCCTGTGCTGTGCACAGCTGCTGCTGACCTCCCAGGCTGGCCCTGTCTGCTGGTGCTCACATTTGCTCTGATAGCTTTGATGGCATTTGCTGCTGGGGCAGCGCTTCAGCCATTATCTTGGGCAGCTAATGCTTTTTTTTTTTTATAGGGCTCTGTCTATCTCCTCATGAAATGATAAGCCTCAGAGGCCAGGAGCTGGGCCGTGCGCCCAGGAAGGCTCCACAGGCTGGATTTGTGGGCCGCAGGGGAGGCCTAGCAGTGCTGCCCCTGGAGACATCGTTCCTGTGGCTCTGGGCCTCTGATTCTGCTGTCCCTGCCCCATTAGTCATCTCCCGGCTCTGACAAATGGGCCTGCCCCTCTGTTGCAGCAGTAACTACATTCACCTCATTATTCACAGCACAGACACTCCCAGGTTACTTAAGGGTTCTCATTTATGCCTGGATACAAAGCATTTTCTACCCATGTCTTGGTTGTGAGAAATTTATAGGCAAGGATCTTAGAGGAATGGCCACATGGAGGAGAGCTTCAGGGACCACAAAGCAGCAGGCTATCTCTAAATCTTGTGGCAGGGATGTGGGCAGATCCCTGCCCCTCCCCTCTGCTGCTGGGGAACCTGGTGAGGGCCAGTTCTCTAGGGAGGGTGCTCCCCACCCCATCTTCTGTCCAGGTGAGGACGCAGGGAGCAGGGGCAGTGAGACCCAGCACGGCACTTGTGCTGCAAATGAGAGTCACAGATTGACTGAGTGAGCAGGCAGAGGGGTCACTGAGGTCACCAACACTGCTGCCTGTCTTCCTGTCTGCCATCCTCTGATGGATAGACTGGTCATTTCTAGAAGTTCTTGTGACCTGTGCTTGCTGAGCTGACTGAGCTGTGTGGGAGCCTCACATGAAGCATGTGGCTCTAATCTGGAGCATCCTCTCCCCACCCCCTCCCCCGATCCCTTGGAAATCAGAAACATGTCAGACTCCCATCTTTCCACAGGCCCCAGAGCCACTGCACTTGCCCCCGAACCTGGGTGCCTTTGTGTGTTTACATCCCAGGCCCAAGGCCCTAAAGAAAGGGTCTTCGGAGACGCATGAGCAGAAAACGTGGGCCTGTTGCATCCACCTGTTATTGCCCCCAAAGCATCGGTTTGTGCCCATGTCATGTCAGAAAACTTGACTTAAAAACAAAATTCGGTGCTGAAGTCCAAGTGGAAGAGCTTCAGACCCTTTTATGCTAGAGTGACTTCCCAGCATGCCACGCTTCTCCTTGTCTTGTCAGCTCTTCCTGTGGGTGTGTAGATTGTCCATGTGGCTGGCAGAAAACAACCCAGTGCCGGCTGCTGCCATGTGCAGGTGAAAACTGGGTCAGCCAGTCCTGAGTTCGGTGTTTCTAGCTGTTCTTTTACTCTAAATCACTTTATTCTGAAGCAGAAGCGATGAAGGCTATAGAAACAGAGTCGATTATACAGTAAGAGAAATACCTGCTGCTGAGCCCGGCTGCAGGAGGGGAACCCCCCCCCCCCCGTGTCCTCAGGCTGCTTGTCATCACCTATGAACAACCCCTGCCCCAGTGGAGGCCTGCTGTCCTGTCACCTCGAGAATGGCCATGCATCCAGCCTTCAGAGGCCTGCTTCTGTCTGGGCAGGGCAGTCTCTCAAAACTGAGGGAGCACTACCACTCCATGGTGTGTCCGGCATCGCCACTCAGCGTGGGCTCGCTGTGTAGAGTCCTGGCATGTAGGCAGTGAGCAGAGAAGCCCATGTCACTCATGGGCTGCCTGCTGGGGCTCAGCCCAGGAGCGCTTGCTGCGTGGAGGAACAGGCTGGGTTTCGGCCACACTCCCAGCTGTGACTTGGTCTTGCCATCCCCGTGGCCTCTGGGACTGAGGTGGACATCAATGCCAGCTGCCTGAGTGCTCCCACCCGTGATGGGGAGCGGGTGGCTCTCCTCGCCTCCCCAGCCGTTCCTGAAATCCTTGCTGTTAAGGAAAATTATTTCACTCACAGATGCCCAATTATCATGTGTGGTTTGTAAGGCAAGTCTGAAAGCCGGCCGAATACAGCAGAACCGTTCCTGCATAACAACTATTTAATACCCAGTCACAGCAATTATACATAATTTGTGTTTACAGTGCCTGGAAGATTAGATTCCTCCATACAGACATTCTCTCAAACGGGCCAAGAGCACGCAGAGCAGAATCACCACTTAAAGTACTCACGGGCAGCCTTGCTGTTCTGAAGATGGGGGCAGTGGCAGAGCCCTGTGATGGGTCCCTCTGCCCTTGTGGTGGGTGGATGGGGCCAAGTCACCTGGAGGGCTGGGCCTAAGCTATTTCCCAGGCCTCAGGAGTGGGTGAGGGCAGCCCCCAGCTGTTGCCCCGCCTTCCCAGCTAGGATCTGCAGAAGCTGGGCTCTTAGAGCTCAGAGTCTCATACAGAGAAAGGCCCACCCCGCCAGGTCCTGGGGTATTTGGTGGGAGAAGGGGTAGGGCCCTAGCATCTCCAGAGTTCTTGGCATTATGGCCTGCTGAGGGTTCAGCACTGCTGATATGGTGTGGATGTGGCTGGTGGGGGGTTGTCGGGGATGGGAGGGCAACTGGTTTGCTGCTTGTCCCAAGTATGGAAAAATGGGGCCTGCCCCCCAGGCCCTGCCTCTCTCACCTCCCTGGAGACTGCCCTGTCCTACTCCGTCTACACATGGGTCTGCCCCTCCTTCACCCCCATCTTCCAGGCCAGGGCCGCCTTTGTGTCCAGGCCCTCCTAGTGGGTTGAGGTGTGGCCACTGGATGTGGAAGTCATAAGGAGACACTCCCTGTAGTTCTGCAAAAACCATGGTGCCTATATCATCCTGTCATCCCACCGGGCCAGGGCTGTGCTCCCGATGGGCCTGGGGGGCTGCGCAGTGCTGCAGGGTTGTAGGCGGTGCTCCTCTGGCCTTGCTTCCCCCACACTGACCTCTGTGCTTCTGTGGCCTGTGGCCAACCCTGGGCTCCAGCTCCCAGCCTCACATACTCACACTCAGGCCATGCAGGGGATGTGTAGACTCCCGTGGCTCAGTCCCCCTGATGCTTCTCCCTCCTCTGCAGCCTCTTTGAGCACTACTGCTACTCCCGGGGCGGCATGCGGCACAGCTCCTACACCTGCATCTGCGGCAGGTAAGTGGGCATCCTGGGCCCCTGCAGGATGATTGCGGGGGTTGGAGGGGAGGTGAGGGAGTCCCATCGTTCCCCAGTTTAGACACACCTGTTCATCCCTGTGCACACACCAGTGCCCACCTAAGCTTGGAAGTCACTCTCGCCTCCTAAGGCCCTGGGAACCGAGGTTGCCTCTGCCTGCTCCAGCCAGTTCTATGTGAAGGAGGGACCCTGGGTGCCCGCTGCTGTCCCCTCCCTTCCCATCTCCAGGTCACTCCCCTCCTGAGGCCACCACTGGCCTTCCTCACCCCTCCACACAGGCACACACGCAGCATGTGGAGACCGGGCTGTGCCCTTGGGCGGGGATAGCTTCTGCATATAGTGGGGTTGGAAGGAGCTCTGTGTGTGTGTGTGTGTGTGTGTGTGTGTGTGTGTGTGTGTGTGGCAGTCCATGTGGCTGTGCTGGGAACATCACAGCTGTGAGTGGTTCTGGGGCTCTATGGTGCGGGGTCACTATCGGCATGTGTGGCACACTGTGACTGGGGGCACAGGGCCTCTGTGGCTGGATATACTCGCAGGCGCCGGGTAGAAAGGCATCAACACAGAGGCAGCTCATGGCCATGAGTGTGCATTTCTCTGGTCTCCGGGGGTGTATACAGCTGTGTGGGTGTCTGGGAGGCTGTGTGTGTCACTACAGGTATGCCTTTGAGGGGCCTGGGCTGACTATGGGAGGCCCCCCATGCCCTGGGCGCACCCATCTCGTCTCCCCACACAGGGCCCTTCGGGTCAGACAGTCTGGCCCCGGCTCAGAGCCAGCAGGCTCTGCTGATGTGCACGCCCTCGGCACATGAATAATACATGCAAACGCCTCAGTCCTTGGAAATGTTCTTCTCTGGTGGATAGAGAGAAAAATCATTATTTCTACTTTTATGATTCCTGAGACTCCCGAACTGGGCCATAAATATTACACCCAGGTGGGGTTTTTATTTCCTTTGGACAGACTTAAAAGTCTTTTTTTCTTAAAGGCATCGCTCATCAGGGAAGCGCTCTTGAGCAGAGGAGGGAGGAGCCCACAGACCCAGCCTGGCCCTTCCCAGTGGGCCTCCGCCTCCCTTCCGCCACCGGGAAAGGAGGGTTTTCCTAGTCTCTCTTCCCCTGGCCTGCAGACCCTTGCTCCCCATTCTGTCTTTATACATGCCGCCCAGCTCAGGCCCGCACCCCCAGCCCCGAGGCTACCTACCTGAGCAGCATCACCCAAGGAAGCCCCGCAGGCAGGCCCCCCATGCACAAAAGGCTGCCCACCTGTGTGTGACTGAAGGTGCCAGGCCCACTGTGCGCCCTGCCCCTATCTCAGGCTGTGGGACTGGTCCAGCCACCCCTGGACCTCTGCTGTGGGGTGGACTGTACTGCCCCCTGCACGGGGAATGAGGGCACCGGCCCCTGGGGCCTGCAGGTGAGGATGAGCTGCTGACAGATATCCCCTCGCACTCCGCAGTGGCGAGAACTCGGCCGTGCTGCACTACGGACACGCCGGAGCCCCCAACGACCGGACCATCCAGGATGGAGACATGTGGTGAGTGAGGCCATCCCCTGCCCCAGCTGCCCCTGCCCTGGCTGTGTGTGAGCTTCGGGCCATGGTGGGACTCAAACTCAAGAGTGACTGACCGGGTTCTTCTCTGGGCCCAGGCTCCTCTGCCACGGGCACTGGCCAGCATGGTGCCTCCTCTCCAGGAGCGAGGAAGCCCTGAGAGAAGGGGCAGGGGCCCCTGTGCTGGGGGATAGAGGCGGGTCCCTGTGGGACAATAGGCTTTCTGCCAAGAGCCTGAACTGCCCTCTAGCCCCTGCCCTCTGTCCCCTGCATTTGACAAGCACCTCGGTCTGGAGCAGAGAAGACCCCTAGGGAGGCTCTCTCCCTCTGCCAGGCTCAGCCACAGGACCCTTTAGCTTAAGCGGGAGGTCAGAGGTGGTGCTTCACCCCCAAGGCTGTTTGCACAGCTGTTTCCTGAGCACAGATGTGCTCCCAGCTCTTCATGGAGCCACAGCTAAGCAGGAGGGTCCTCCGGTGGACCCTCTTCTATTGTCAGAATTCAGATCCTGCTCTGGTGGACCCCCTGTATGTGGGGCTCACACCAGGCACAGGTCCCACTTGGCTGGGCCTCTGCTCCAGGCCTCGGGAGGGGTCTGTGGGTGCCGTACAGACCTGGACCAGCCCCCCTACCCTCTGTCCTCTCCACCACCCGCACATGAGGCAGGGCTGGTCCAGGCTGCCTCAGAGCTACTAAGAGCTGCCCAGAGGCCACAGGCCCCACAGGGCTGCCCTGTCTTGGCCTTTAGACATCCTGCTATGAACATTGACCCACAGGCAAGGAGCAGGGTGGGGTGTGCTCACCATCCCACCTGCTTCTTTGGTGCCTTTTCCTCCTGTTGCTGAGGCACCAAGCCATCTTCTAGGCTGTCATGCTTCCTCTTCGTCTCTTGTGTGCCCTGTCAGGCCCCACCTGAGCTGGACTCCCATTGAGGCCTGCCCACAGGCCAGGACCCTGCCTCATGCAGATGGAACCCTTCCCTGCAGTGAGGAATGGGGAGCCCTGTGCCTGGGGACCCCTAGCCCATGTCCATTGCAGGGTGTGAGCCGAGAGACATTGTGCTCTGAGTAGTCACTGCCATGCAGGAGCCCACCCAACCCCAGGGTCCCCCTGCCATAGGGCACACCAAGCACCATGACTAGCCACAGTCTCTGCACTCACACGGGGTCAATAGCTAGACTGGATGTTCTGGCTCAGGACTTGTTGGTAGGAGCCCAGCTCAGCCCTTTGCGGGGAAACAGAACCATTGAGTTCCTCCCTCTCTGAGCTTCCATTTACTCATCTATGACTGGCGATAGGACTGCATAGGGTACAGAAACGACTCGTCAGGAGCACAAGTGCTGAGCTGATGTACCCTGTCCCCAGGGTCCTGGGCCGGGAGCACATAGAGGGGGATGCCCAGTGTGGCCATGGCAGCAGCCAGAAGCATTGCTGCTCACTGCAACCCTCTTGAAGTATCTTAACATCCTTCCTTGCCTAAGGGCCAAGGGCATGCAGCAGCCTTGACAGGGCCCTCCCCTGGGCCTGGCACCAGGGACATCTGTGTGTAGAGTTTCTCACCATGCTCTCACAAGGCAGGTATCTCACTCTCCTGTTTCCGGTTTAGGCAAGGTCACTGACACGAGGAGGGTAGCTGGGCCAGTTGCAGGGCCAGCGGGGTTTGGGGCAGGTTGGCTGCCTCAGATTGGCTCAGCTGGAAAGAGAGGGGAGGGCCCTGCCCTTTGGGCCATGGCTGGGCACGAATGTTCCCAAGGAGAGACGGCCTGGCCTCTTCAGGGACTCTCAACTCCTGTAACCTTTCCTAATGCTCTTTGACTCTGTGGCCCATTCTGGCTGGGAGGACAGGACATGGACACCCAGTCCCCAGGCAGAGGCAGGGTCCAAGCCCGGCTAATGGTCCCAACTGTCCAGGGACAGCTCTAACCAGCAGGAGGGCCCTGCACTGGGCCCATGTGGCCGGTGAGTGTTTCTCCTCTGAGCTCAGCACACCCCGGAGAAAGTGTGCCCCAAGAGGGTCCTCACCCCAAGAGGCAGGTTGTAGCTCTGTTCCTGGGTGCCCCCTGACAGGGTGGGCCTGGCTGACTAGGGCCAGGTGCTGTGGCCTCAGCCCTCCTAGGCAGTGTGTGGCACCTGTGTCACCCCGTCACAGCATTGGGGTCAGAAGTGATCCAAGGAATCCCGCGGATGTTAGCACCAAGCCCAAATTTTATTTTTCTAGTGCCAACTTTGAACTGCCGCCAGTAGAATAACTATGAGTTTTATTATAGCCGATTTATTACGCAGCATTTAGAACAACATGTTTTGTTGATTACTGCTACCGCCAGATTGCTGGCAGCATTCATAAGCCATTGTTTTATTGAAATTGATCTGCTGGGCACCCATGGCATTCGGAAAATAATAAATCACTCTGTTGTCCCAACTTAGAAGCCACACCACTTCATCATAAGGTATGAAGCCAAAATAGGAGCCTAATGCCAATGTCTCCTGACGCCGAGTCTCCCAGAGCAGTGCCTGTAATCCGGGCCCCTATCGGCGTGTCCCAGTCCCGGGATGTCCCGTGAAAATGCCCCAGAGACATTTTAACACTTAGTTATGGGGCTGTTTGGGGGCTGGAGATGGTCCAGGGGAGTCAGACTCTACTGGAGAAGGTGGGGAGTGGGTGCTGAGTGTGGCCAGCCCTTTCCATCCCTCTCCCTGCAGTCCCAGATGCCCCCACCACACACACACACACACACACACACACACACACACACACACACACACACACACGGAGCCTGAGAGGGGCAGGGCTATGGGATGGTGAGCACAGAGGGTCCCCTGTTCAAGTCACCACACCACCCCCCAGCTAAGTGGCCATCCTGCCGAGCCTATTTCTGTCGGTCACTGGGGGCTAATACAGCACCTAGCTCTAGGAGGATTCCCTGCTAATTATTAAGTGCAAAGTGCTGAGCGTGGAGCTTGGCACAGCGTGGCCCTTGGCAGGTGAGAGCTGCAGTGCAGTGGCCATCTTCCCCCGGAGCCAGCAGTGCCACCGAGGGCCACCTTCCAGCAGCTGGTTCCAAGGCAGGCTGGAGGAGAGAGCCACCAGGCCTAGTTTACTCACAGCTCTCAAATCATGTTGCCTGCCTGTTCTGTGTTTTCAGCCCCCAAACTGTCCTCTAGGTGTGCCCCAGGTGGAGCATGGGGCTAGCCAGACCCACCTCCCATGCCTCAGCTCTTCTCATACCAGGAGCTTCCCCAGAGGTGGGCCATGGCCCCTGTCACAGTCATTGCCCTGTAACTTGGGGCCTGTAAGTTCTTACTCCATACCAGACTTGTCACCCGAGAGCTGACAAGAGCATTTCAAGGCCCACTCCTCGTACTGTGTCAGCTTCTTATCACCTTGTGCACTTACTTGCCCGGTCCCCCAGAACCAGCCTGGCCTTAGGAAACCCGCGCCCCCAACGTGGTTGGAGATGCGTAGGACTGGCGTGGTGCCTGTGAGCCACCAGGGGACGCCATCGTCCACATTTAAATCCACCGGGGAAGCAGTGCACCCAGAGTTGGGCCCACCCTTGTTTTAAACCCCCAGGTCTAAGGCCCACCTTGGGGCACACCTCGCCTCTCCTGGGCCCTGTCAGCCGGATCACCCCATGGGGCAGAGGTGGGAAGCGGTCTAAGGCCTGCTTCCACAGACTCTGATTTAGAAAACAATTGAAACACCCGCTCCTCACCTACCACCTCCTCCCTCTCCCACCTGCTGATCCTGTAGCCGGAGGGGTGGTTCCTAGGGTAGGATGCCTGCGGCTCTTCTCAGAACCTTCCAGCCTAAAGGTGTCCAGGCCTGGGTTATCCAGCTGCAGGCCGGATGTGGCTGGTGGGTGGGGAGCCGGACCTCCCAGCACTGGCCAGAAGAGGGCAGCGTTGTCTCAGGACGGGTGGGCACCTCCCCGCTGGCGGTGGTCTTCTGGGTCCTGGGGCACAGGAGGGGCATGGCCAGCCCAGGAAGGGGAGACCTGTCCCAACCCCACACTCAGCAGCCAGGCAGTGTCATCTCCCTCTGTCCATCCCTGTGGTAGGACTAGGACCCCGTCTGTCCCCTTGCCCTCATGATGGTCAGCCTAAAGCCCCGGTGCTGACCAGCGAAGGTGGGAGACACCGCTCACGTTCACCAGAGCTGCACTTCTCTTTGCCCAGACAGATAAGGGCTACCAATGTCCTCCCAGGGAAGCTCTGGAGGACCTGAATTGTAGCCAGCGTGTAGATGGTGTGTGCTGCTGCTCCCCTGCCCAGGTCACATCCCCGCGCGGAGGCAACGCCAGAGCCCTCTAAACTGCCCCTGAGCTACCCGCTCCGTTCCTCCTGCTCTTTCCCCACCTGGCCATCCATTTCCTGCCCACTGCACTGTGTCCAGCCGTCTCCTTCCTGCCCCTTCTCTCAAGTCAGTTCCCTTTTCATTCCACAGGTTTTATGTGGACTGGACATTAGTTTAAATAGCTTGGGAAGGTCACCCTCCTCTCACTCCCTCTATCTATGGGCAGTGGCCTGCTTCTCCATCACAGCCACCCCGCCCTCTATAGGCTATGAGGTGCCCACTGTTCACCCAGGTCCCCAGCAGCATCGTTGGCATCTCTTGGGTTCCACAGGCTATGATGGGACAATTCTGCTCACTCCTGGTGGCCACTTAGTCTGATGTCTGTCTGGCATCTGTGCACTGCAGCCCTGCTAGAGGGGCAAGTCTGTGCCTGGGGACGCCTTCCCAGCTGGCACTGGGGCTGGAGTAGGAGGCTCCCAAGTTCCACTTTCCTGGTACCTGATGCCTCAGTAGACTTCAGAGTACAGTGTCACACCCAGGGCCTGCTCCTTGAGCCTAGCTCAGGCTGCCCCACCTTGCTGCTTCCTCAGAGGAACACCTGATTGTCACCAGCCAGCCCTATCCTGAGGATTCCATGGTCTTAAGGACATGTCCAGTCCTTGGGGCCAGAGAACACTCTCAGGAGGGCACAGGCCCTGGTCAGCTGTCTGCCCAGCCCAGTGGCCATGCTCTTCAATGTTCAGTCCAGTGAAAAGCACCATTTACATTCATGCATGCACATGGACCCAGCTTACAACCACACCCCCAATCATTGTGTTTTCTGTCCATCCATTTAATTTGTTTATGTCTCTTACCTGTGCCCCACGCAGTTACTTCACAGCCCCCCGTTTGGAAAGCCCTGGTCCCGACAGCCTGCCGGGTGCTTGCAGACATCATGGGACACTGCTTACCAAAAAAGTGAAACACAGCATGTGCTATGCACGTGACACCGACTCACTCCTTCGCCCACGGAGGCCGCTGCCCTGACACCCAGCCTTTGCCCCACTGTGCCGTGGTGGCAGCAAGCCCTGGGTCCCACCCACACATCGGGTCAGGTGCTGTGTAGTGCCCATAGCACAGTAACAATAGTCACCTATAGAACAGTTAACAGTAGTTTTTCCAGATACATAGGAGGCTGCCAGCACTTACCCACCCTTGTCACCGTGTGTGCTAGGGATTTCTGCCCATGGGAGCTGGTGCTTGAGTGACCTTCCTGTCCATCTGGCCCCATGGGGGCAGTCATGCTGTGGCTGGGTTGGGGAGCAGGGAGTCACAGAGGGCACTGGGGAGAGAACTCTACTTGGCAGGTCAGTCTGGGACACCGAGGGAGCCTTTAGGACTCCATGTGATGGTCTTTGCCGCACTGGTCACACCAGGGGCTTGGCACTGAGCAGAGGGTCCGGCTGGGAGTGGGCAGCTGGAGCGGTCCTCGTCTGGTGGGGCTGCCCACTGCGGCACATGAACTTGGAAGGTGACCAGTATGCCTTCCTTTCTGTCTCACGCAAAGGTCTGAAGGGAAGCAAGAGTTTCCTGCTGCTCAGAAATCCCCTGGCCGGGCCTGGAACGCAGGCTGGGTGGCTGCAAGCTGGGGTCTGAAATGCTGCTGTCATTGTGAATGGGCCTGTGTGCATGCACATACGCGCATGTACAGCGTCAGTCTTGGGTGCGAGATAGCTGGGTGTTAGGCCACAACTCGGGGGGTTAAAATGAAAATACAAAAAACTGAGTGCAAAGTGGCCCTTGCCACAAAAGTACTGCCACATTTCCCCCAGACTGTTCCCAAGCCACATCATTGGCCAAACCATTTTGTAGGCTTTCTGCTTGTGGGCTGGCTGGTCCCCGCAGTGGGGCTGAGGGAGCTGAGGGGGCCTGGGGAGGGGCTGGGTGGGCCAGTGGTGGCAGGTAGCCCAGGCATGAAGCTGCCCGGGAGGAGCCAACGGAAGACAGAACCTCTCATCCCAGCCAGAAATAGAAGCAGATGCACACATGTGAGGCCAGCATATTGCTCGGAGATGTGTAATATCTCCCCAGATGTCTTAGATTATCACACGCGTTCGTGCGGCCAACGATGGTAGGGTTCCTGGTGGCGTCCCCAGGCAGCCCGGGAGGAGGGATCCTATGTTCTCAACTGAGCCAAAGGATGACTGAATTCTCCATTGTCAGTTTGCATTCAGAGGACGGATGAAGTGGACACAGAGGAGTTGGAGGGAGATGATTTATAAAAGAGATGGCTTTTGTCCCTGGATTCCAGAATGGCTTGAATCTGAATAACTTATGTGTGTAGGAACTCCTGGGGGGGATTTTTTTTTTTTTTTAAGAGCAGAAAGATAGGGAACTGAGAGCACGAAAATAGACTTGAGCCCCATGCCTGAGTGTCACTGGGCAGGCTGGAGCAGCCGGCTGGGTGTATACTTCCTTCTCCAGAAAGCGGATGATTGTAAAACAAACAAAAAAATACAGCTGAAGTTTTCTAGAATCTGCATGATAAAGCCAGGCTGACTGAGGAACTCCAGGCACCCTCCATCCCACAGTCTTTGGGTGTTTTGAGGCAAATTTGGAGAACTTGGTCCAGAGTCTGCCTGGAGGAGAGTCTCGTTTTCGCTGCCTCGGATGCAGCCAGCACTTGGTGTGCTCTTGCGGGCTTCCTGGTTTTTCAAATCGTGCAATTTCTGTCTTTCTTTGAGATCAGGATTGTCCAATAGGTCTTCCTTTCTGAGGGCACTACTGCTACCTCTGATGTGGTGCCCCAACCCCAGGGATGGGTGTCCCCCACGTTCCTAACTGTCCTGTCCGCTCAGGCCAGTCCTGGATGTTCTGAATCAACAAACCCCAAACCATTTTCCTTTGCTGCCTCTAAGGAGCCCAAATGAAAACGCACTGCGTCCCGAGTGAGACTGGCTTGTGGGCCCGCACAGCTCTGTTCCCTATGCATGGCCCTGAGGGGACACACACCTGCAGCACCATTGCCATTCCCATTTTAAAGGTGGAAAAACTCGGGCCCTGAAGGCCAAGTGCCAGAGCCAGGACAGGAGATCCCATCTCTGTCTGAACTCTGAGCTGCTGACTCCCCACCTCTGCACTTTGCTGGGCCGCTGTTCAGAGCCTCAGTTTCCCTGCAGTTTAGGGCTCAGATGCACCCGCCCTCCTGGCCAGCTCCTGGGGAGTGTGCCCTGGGCAGGAGTATACCTGCGGTCAGCTATTGGCCCAAACACCCTGTTACATCTGGAGCCTCCTGGGTGAACAGATGCCTGGGTGTGTCTGCTCAGGGCCTCTCTCTGTTTCGTCATCCCACGCCAGGCTTGGGCTGGTCACCTCAAGTGAGACCCAGGTCCCCCCACCGGCCCAGCCCAGGCAGGGTTCCCCTGAGTCTGTAAGTTTGACCCAACCTGCATGACCCCACGCAGCTCCGCTCCCCATGCCTGCCGTGCTGCTGGGGGCTCTTCCCTGCCCACTGAGAATCACCTGAGGTGTTATCTGGTGCTTTCTGCACTGTTGACACTGCTTGTGGTGTTTCGCAATCAGAAAAAGACGGGAGATTAAAAAGTGCCCCACTGGGGACTTTGTATCCAGCAGAGTGTCCAGGTATCCTGAGAAGTCAGGTTTCTCCTTTAAACATTTGTTTCTGCAGAGTAGCTGGTGCGGCCTGTCAGGCCACTGCTTGCTCCACTCATAAAGCCGGAGTCTCCTCATTCTGTAGTGGGGGAAAGGGGCCCCCCAAAGGTACAGGAAGCTTCTAGAACGTTTGCTGAGCAGCTGTTTACCATTAGAATTTGGGTTTGGGTGAGAGGCTCTTGTAGTAGAAGGCGAGGCTCTGCCCCTGGGATGCATGCAGGCTGACCCCTAACGGGGAGATGGGAACCAGATACTGAGCGTCATGGGGCAGCCCCCGCTGCCACCTCAGCCCCAGCTGGATCCCAGGCCTGGGGCTAGACTGATGTCTCTCAGCCCATGAAGGGGTTGAGGGTGCTGATGGTTCCCCACTGTGTGCCTGCTGAGGTGCTCAGGTGGGGCAGGATGGGGAGGGGTGCTCAATTTGCACACCCCCACTCCTCTCATTCAGGGACCCCATTGACCTGGTAACCCAGTGGGAGCCAGGCCTAGACCCCACAGCCCCTCCCATATCCTGCTCCATTCCACTGTGCAGGGTGTGCGGGCCAGGATTTTTACCTGCCCTTTGACCAGCCAGGGCCCTGAGGCCTGGGGGCCCTGGCAGCAAGGGTGTGGGTGTGAGGCTCGGCCTCTCCCAGCCTGGCTGCACCAGGGCCCTGACTCAACAGGCCTGCCCGTCTGTCTACTCCCTCCACATGGGCCTGCTGGTATCCCCTCTGCCACCTGGGATGCTGGGGCTCCAGGCAGCCCCCAAAGGGTGTGTGCAGCTGGCCAGGCCCCGGGAAAGCCCTGCTGGATGTGAGGGCTGTTGTGTCCTGCCTGCCTCTCCGTCAGCCCTGCAGAGCACATCTGTCCCAGCCCAACAGGGAAAGGGATGGTTTCCTTCAGCCAAGGGGACCCCAAAGCTGGAGCAAAGCCATTGGTCGGGTTCTCACTCAGACAGTGGGGCCTTTAAGAGGCAGGCGGTGCAGCTCAGCCCATGTTCTGTCAGGCAGGTACATCAACTCCTTCCAGCTCCCGTGTGCATTGCCTCATGGCTGCAGCCTTGCCCTGTGCTGAGTGAGGGGCAGCCCTGGGGGGTCTATCGGAGTGCTCACATGGAAGTCCAGGTGGTAGGTGGGGACCTGGGGACATCTCTGCCCCTCCCCCACACTCCAAGTGAGTCCCCACAGCCGGGCATCCAGCAGCCTGGGCAGCAGAGGCCATGGAGGGCAGAGGTGGTGTGTGCAGGGTCAGCCCCGCTCCCCCCACTCCCCAAGCCTTCCCTGCTCTGGGTCAGCGGTCTCCCAGAATGGCCCATGGTTCCTCCGTTGCTCGTGCACCATGGGAAGGCAGCAGGGTACGAGGCCCCACGCTGCTGCCTGAACTGGTCACGTGATGAGATGGCTCGGGCTCAGCACCCTGATACGTCGAACTTAGCAGGCTGCCCTCAAGCTCCCGACAGGAGGAAAGCATTGGGACAGGGGTGTCCCCAAGCGCCCCACCGACCTCATGCCTCCCTCTCCCCACAGCCTGTTTGACATGGGCGGAGAGTATTACTGCTTCTCTTCTGACATCACATGCTCCTTTCCTGCCAATGGCAAGTTCACCGAAAAACAGAAGGCCGTCTATGAGGCAGTGCTGCGGAGCTGCCGTGCTGTCATGTGCGCCATGAAGCCAGGTGAGGGCAGGGCAGGGCCTGTGGGAGGACCACCCAGCCTGGGGTTGCCAGCCGGGCAGGATGGGGAGGGGTGCTCATCCTCTGAGGAGGCAGGGTGCCTCAGTGAAGCAGGACCTGCAGATCTGAATCCATTCCTGCTCGCGTGCTTGGCCAGGGAGACTCTGGATGGTGTCATGCCCCCAGGATCACTCCTAAGGAGGGGGACTGGCCACCAAGCAGGAACAGAGCTGGGAATTGGGGAGCTCAGCCCAAGGTTGCCCCATGTCCATCTGATCTTCTACCCCATTGCCTGCACTGGCCGCTGGGATGTCAGCATGTTCCCTACCCTGTCCTAAAGCAGAGTCCACTGCAGGGAGGCATGGCCAGCTCTGGGCAGCGACACCTGATTGGATGTGGGGTGCGCTCTTGTTAGGGACCAACAGCTGCGGCTGGGTTAGAGCTGGGGGTTTGGGGGGCGGGGGTACAAGCATCTCTCCATTGTTCAGGGAATGGTGAGCAGAAGCTGCAAGGCTGTCTGGGAACCTGGCTGTGACAGGCCTTGAAGGCTGGACTCCAAGTTCAAACTAAATCCAGGAGGCTTACAGCCGTCAGATTTGCATCCCTATGAGAAGCCTTTATTTTAAAAAAGAAAAAGAAGAAAAAGGTCCTGAGCCCCTGAGTGTAAAAGCCCCAGGATGTGGCCTCTTGCAGGCCCAGAACCTGGGAGCTCAGTACTCAGCTGGCCCCGCAGCCAGTTGTCAGGGTGAGTTACAGCCAAGTGCTGCTATGGAAGGGTCCTCACCACTGATGTTTACAGAGGAGGCAGACTGTGAGCAGGCCTTTAAGGGTGTTCCCCCATCCAGCCAGAGGCTGGGGAGCCAGGGAGGGGTGTTAGGGGACGCCAGGCCCCACCCTACACCCTCTGTGTCCAGCGGGAGCAGAGCTTGGTGATTAGATGAGTCTCAGGACGAGGAGCTCGGATGTGCCCCAGAAGGAAACTGAGGAAGGAAAACCTCAAAGTCAGATCCTGTGGGGGGGACAACACGGATGGAACTCGCCTGGTTTAGCAGCTGCGCAAGCAAACGGCCTCTTGTGCTGTTTCGAGAGCCTCTTCCAAGTAGTGCTGTGTACTGATTCATATGGATTAATACGGGATAACTCCAGGATGGACTGTTGCACAAAGACAGAAGTGCAGGATGGGGTGGCCAGCGGCCCCCTTTCTTGTAAAAGGGAGGGGACCGTGAGAACGTGGATCGACATGTGCTTTTAAGTCCACAGAGGAGGTACAGGACAGATGGACAGACAGACGGGTTGGGAGTGTCGAGAGGAGGGAGAGTGCTCACTGTGACCCATTCCTACTCCGTGACCTTTAACCCCTGGCATGCATCACCCCATACCGGTAAAATCCAGCACCCATGAAGCAGGCACCCCAAGGGCGTGTCTCCAACTTTCCTCACCCCTCTGTTTACACCAGGAGTGAGAAGGTTTTATTCCGTTTTGAATACCATCCGTCATTTACATAAGGATTTCAGCTGCAGTGAAAGGGTTTGCTGGTGAGCATGGATTGTGGTGTACGGCCCCCAGGAGGCCCTGTGCTGGGCACAGCCCCGAGGGCACCGTGGTCTCCTTGCTCCCGTGGTGTGCCCCTCTGCAGCTGCCCCAGGCTGGGCTGTAGCCATGCATATTGAGCTGACCCCATCACCTTTCCACAAGTGGACTCTTGACCCTGCTCAGGCAGTTGTGAATTTCGATGTCTTGGAGCCTCAGACCCCAGGCTCGAAGGAGCCAAGCTTTGCTGCTTGTGAGATCTGGGAGGGGGCCAGAGCCCACCCTAGGACCCCTGTGCACACCCCACCGCAGGTCCCTCAAGGAGCATGGGGTGGGCCTGTGTGGACCCGAGCTGCCTCTGGTCACAGTACAGAGGGCCGAGGGCTATCTACCACACTCCACACTGGAGGCGGCAGATCTGTCAGAGCGAGGCTTGGGGCATGACAGCTCTTGGGGAGGGAGGGCATTAGGCAGGATGTTGGGCAGGTGGGGCCTTGGAAGGGCAGTGTCTCCCTTGAGGCTCTCTGCTCACCTAGAGCTACAGGCTTCAAATCCTGAGATGGGGGTGGTGACCAGGGCCTGGTTGACCCTGCCTGCCCCCAACCTCCCCACTACAGGAAAGCCTGCTAGGGCCTGGGCAGGACCTGGGTGGCACCTCCCCAGCTGATGACCTGGCCAGCCAAGTCTGCCAACAGAGCAACCCCAATTCTGCCCAGGCTCACAGACAAGACCCCAGGACCCCGCGTTGCACTAAAAGGCCTGGTGCTCTGTCCCAGCACTCACTTGGTCACCCCAGTCCCAGGGGCAGGCACAAGGCGTCAGGTCCCTGCAGTCTGTGTGGGGTAGTCCTCCCCCAGCACACCTGGGAGCCGTGGCCTTGAGAGCTTCCCCCCCAGTATCCCTGACCTTCACCACAGGTACTACGAGATTAAGACATACCGACAGTTCCCAGGGCTAAAACCAACATGCTTACTGTTCCCAGGTCACATGCAGTGCAGGCCCAGCAGGGGAGGAGGCCTGTGACCACAGAGCTTCTCTCAGATGGGGGCAGTGTGCCTCCCCATAGTGGTGAGGAGGCCACGGCCAGGTCAGCTCCATGCCCTGTCCGAGCGGAAATGCCCCTGGTTTGTGGATTGGGCTCCTGGGCCAAGACAAACACTCGCTGAGCCTGCAGATTGCTTCCTGCAACCTTCCAGGCAAGGGTGAATAGAGACAGGCAGGGGAAACTGCCTCTCTGGGCCCTGTGTCACCCCTCAACCTGAGAGGTCCCCCCACTCCCCCACTGGCCGTAGGAGAGGCAGAGAAGAGCGGATCCTGGGGTACAGCCCGGGGACTGGGGAAGGAGGGCTGATCTCACTCAGAGGGGCCCCACGAGGGTGGGCAGGCGTGGGCCAGGCAGCTGCAGCACCTGGGAGAATGCCACCCACGCCAGCCCCATGGGAGAGGGCCTGGATGCCAGCACCGTATGCTGGCTTCTGGCTGGGTGGAGTCAAGGCTCTTTATGGCTTCTGTGCCAGGACAGGTGGCACCAAAGTGAGGGGAAGAGGCACTGTGGTGAGGGCAGGGGTGTCCTGGAGAAGTGGTGTGTGAGCAAGCCGCAGCCCACTGCAGGGCTGTGCTGCAGACTCGGTCCCTCTGGGCACCGTGGACCTCTGACGTCCCGAGTAAGCACCCAGGCCTCTGGTGGCCTCGCTTCCTTCCCAGCAGCCAGGACCTCTCCCTCTGCCTCCTTGCTCAGCACCCACCCTGGCCTCTTGAGCTCCCACCCCTCCAGGGTGGTACAGACTGCAGGCTGGGGTTCTGGGGCCCCACTCCTTGTGTTCTGTTCAAGCAGTTGCATCTCAGTCTGCGTGAAAAATCCCCTCCACCATTCTGTGCACAGCCCATGTGGTTGTGTGCAGCTGTCCCCCACACGTGGCTCCACCCCTGGTGTCAGGGTTCTGGCACTTAGCTGGGGGCTGGCAATGTGAAGTTGGGGTTCTCAGTGTTGGGAAGTGCCCCCACCCGCAGAGTGGGCCACACAACAGGAGAGGACTCTGTTAGAGCCTCAGGTGAGGAGAAGGGCACGGGGAGCTGTGCTGGCCCACGTGGCTTACCATGTGGCCTGTGGTCCGGGTGCCTTTGCTCATTCTGCTTCCTTCCCTGGGGCAGGGGGCGGGCTCCCCTCCGGCTTGTCCAGAGAGATGGCTTGGTACACAGGAGTTCGGCAGACAGAGGTACAGGGACAGCAGGCCCCCTCCCCCAGACACAGGTACCCTGGAGCCAGGACACAGAGGGCTGTCTTTGGGCCCTGTGTCACCCCTCCAGCCTGAGAGGTCCCCCCACTCCCCTGCTGGCCATAGGGTGGTGAGTGAGCTCCTGCCCTCCCTGGCCTCCTTTCCTCCCGTGGGGCGCTCTGCCAGGGTGTAAGGGGAGGGGCCCCACAGAGACTGAGCAGGGCAGCCATGCTCGGTTCAGCATCCAGGCGCCTGCAACTCGGGCACACACTGCTTCTGCAGGGTGAGTGGGTCCCCAGAGGTCCTGGCAGCAGACAGGGGTCTGAGGTGGGGTAGGCTGGAGGCCCTCAGCCCTGCGCCAGCTCAGCCTGCCAGGCAGCTCCCTGCAGCCCACAGGGCCTGCCCTGGGACCCCTGCCCTGAGCCTTCCCCCCTGCACCCCCAGAGCCTGGCGCACACATCATCCCTCGAGGGCCATTGTCTTAGGATGAAGTGAGCTCTTTGTCTGGAAGTGACTGTGAGGATGCAGCTCCGGGGGCCCTCTGCTGCCTTCCCAGCTTGGCTCAGGGCCTCCGAGCCCCCAGGCTGTCACACTCTGGGCAGGAGGCCCCAACACTGTGATGGATGCTGCTAAGGCTCCAAAGAACCGGCCCAGGCAGAAGGCCCAGCAGGCTCCCAGCCCATCAGGGGAAGGTGTGGCCTGAGGGGGACCAGGTGGGCACAGAAGAGCAGCTGGTGACCTGGGGCTGCTTCAGGCACACACTGGGGCCTGGGCACCGGGAGTCTGGTCCCTTTGGGTCAGCAGATGATGGGGCGCAGACCCAGAGGCTACCCTGCCACCCTGGGGTCTGAGTGCACAGAGGAGTTGGGTGGGGAGTACTACCTAATCCTGGGTCCATGAGGTCACAGCACTGGCTGCAAGAGAACCGTGAGGGAGGCTGGGGCTCCTGCTCAGCCACACATGTACCAGGCATGGAATAGGGCACCAGCCCTGCCCTCTCTGGGCTCAGAGGCCATAATAAAGGCCCGGCTCTATCAACACAGGAAGAGGAAGTCAGGGAGGGCTTCCTGGAGAAAGCTTCAACATAGAGGCCCGTAGGAGGAATGGGAGTGAGTCTGGGAAGTCAGGGGCCTTGGAGGGGTGGTCCCAGCTAAGGGAACAGCAGGTGGAAGGCACAGGTGAGCACCAGCACTCAGCGCCATTGGCCCAGCAGTGGGTAAGGGAGGAGGCTGGAGATGGAAGCCAGGCTGAGGGACCTGGGGCTCTGTCCTCAGGGTGGGGACTGGCCCCATCTGAATTGTGTTCTAAAGAGGTGGCTCTGCTGTCCAGGTCTTAGGCAGGATGTGGGGGATGAGGCATTGCAAGGGATGGGGAGGAAACTGGACAGGGGTCCCAGGGAGGTGGGGGCCCAGGGAAGTGGGGGCCCATGGAAGCTCCAGGTTCAGAAGGTGTTTGCAAAAGACAGGACAAGATTTGGTGCGTGCTGGAGGTGGGAGGGAGGGCAGGGCAGTTGACACCCACTCTCTGCAGTGTGACCCTCAGCATGGTGTCCCCAGAATGAGCAGGCTTGGTGGACCATTGATGTCTTCTGGCTGGGCCACATGGGCTCCCCGGGGACTGGGCTGCCTAGGCAAGGGGAGCCCAGGAGTCAGGGCATGGGCCTCAAACTGGGCTGGGTTTAGGTTTGTTCCCACCCCACCCCTATAGCCTAGCCCAAGGACAGCAACCTCCACACACTGCAGGGACCCTTGCCCTGGCCATGGGTGTCGTAACCACCATCAGGGCCAGACGCTGGGCCAAGTTGCTGGAGGTTTAGTCACTGTCACAACCCTAACCACACACAGGCAGAAACTCTCACTCCCAGCCAAGAGCACTGTGTGCAAGGACTGCCCCGGGGGCCTGCAGGCGAGGAAGACTAGAGGCGCCGTGGGGACCGCCCAGGCCCACACGTCCGGCCCCACAAGGGGCCACGAGGACAGGAGAGGAGCCGAGCTGCCAGCATAGAGCATGATTTATACCTGATCCCCCCACTCTGCCAAGGCCGAGCCGAGACCACAGCCCACTGTGGAAGCTGGCTGGTCTTAAAGGCAGTCGTTTCCGGGGGCTCTCCTTTGGTGACGGGAAAAGGCCCCGCTGAAGGAAAACAGAGTCTCACGGGGGTTGGGGCATCATCAGCTACTGCACGCAACGCCTCTCCTCAGCCCCAGGGGCCAGGCTGTCTGATGGAGCCAAGTTTGCAGGGCTGCTTGGTAGCTCTCTTAAGCCTGGAGCCTGCAGCGGGACCAGACCATAGGAAAGAGGGCACTGTGCATTTGTCCTTGAACCTGCACGCACTCTGCCAGGCCCTGGGGTGCCAGGGGAAACAACCACTCTCCTTGGAGAGACATGAGACGCAGGGAAGTAGGGCCTGGCAGAGTGCGTGCAGGTAAGGGACAAGGTACAGAGAGATCAGAGAGATAGGTAATTGGGACAGCAGAGAGAGAGAGAGAAAGAGAGAGAGAGACCAGGGAAGGTCTCCAGGGAGGGGCTCGCTTTTCTGCTGAGACCCCAGGGATGAGAAGTAGGCCAGGCCGGGTCTGCAAAGGTCCGACACAGAAAGACCTCGGTGTGCTTCTGCAACCGAGGTGGCCCGACCCGGGGAGGGCGAGTTGGGGTTGGTCGATCTTCGAGACAAGCAGTGGCCCAAGGCTGAGGCAGGCTCAGCTTGTGCCTCAGGAATGCAATGAACTTAAAGTGGACCCAGGGGCTGGCTGGCCCTAAGTGATGGGTGAATAGTGGCCAATGGCACTTTGGGGGACAGGAGGATACTGACCCAGTCCCCAGATAGATACCAGAGCCTTTGCTGCCAGCTTGTTTGACACAGGAGGCTCACAGAGGTGTGAAGGCTTTTCCGGGTCACAGCAGGGACCAACCAAGCTGGGATCCAGTTCCTCATGTCCCCAGGATCCCATACCATCACCCTCAGGGGTACAGACTGGGCTCTCCCTGCTGCTAAATTTATAGTCAGACTCCAGACCTCAGGATGCCACCCCGACCTCAGTGCCTCCTGGCCTGAGGTGGGTAGAACCGGGCTGAACTCCAAAGAGGCTCTGTGTCTCTAGGGACAGGCCTGGATGTCCCCTACCCTGGACCTCCCATGGGCTGTCTAGGGTGTAGCCCTACCCCCTGCTCAGAGCCGGGATCCTGGGGACCCACGAGGTTGGTTGGATCAGCCTTGTGCCTCCAACTGACCCCAAGACCCCCACTGTGGGGCCTCTGTCTCTGTCAGGGAAGGGGCTCCTACCTGGGAGACAGGTGCCCAGCTTGAGCGTCTGAGAGGTGATGGCCTGTGTCCCAGGGTCGGCTCTCCTCTCTCTGAACCTGAAGCCCATCGCCTGCCCTCTGCCCGCCACAGAGGTCCAGAGTCCCGAGCCCAGACCCTGGTGGCCCGCGGGGCCCCTCACAGTGCAGGGTCCCAGTGCTCTCCTCTTGTAGCAGCATCGTCAGAGGAGGAGGATGTGGAGGGCAGGGTATGGCCTGGAGACCCCTTGGGAGCCAGGTGGAGAGGGCCGCAGGGACCAGTGATGGCCACCCTCTCTGGCAGGCCCCCACCCTGTTCACCCGGCCCTGTGTGTCCTGGTGCTAGGAGCCTTGGCAGACTGAGCCCTCATGGGTTGGGGCAGGGAGCTTCCCTGGCCTCAGCCCCTAGTTGGTACTCAGGCAGAGTGCCCAGTGCCCTTAAGGGAGGCTGAGGCGGGACTCCACGGAGCCCATGGACACGGCCACTGTGCCCCAGGGATGGCCGAGGCTCTTGGCTGGTGGCTCTCCAAGAGCTGTAGGTTGCAGCCTCTAAGGGCCTCCCAGGGGCCAGGCAGGGCTGAGTTGCTGAGCTCTGCAGAGCCTACCCGCTCTGACACTCAATGCCTGGGAACATTCTCCATGGTGACCTTTGCCCCACAAATATGTGGCAAAGATGAATGTGATTAGAAGCCTGGGGCTTGCATGTGTGAGCTACCATGGAGATGGTCACCCGCAGCCTGCAGCAGGCAGGGCCACAGCCAGCCAGCCCCTGAGGCTGTGCCAGCTACATCGTCACCCCAGAAACCTTTGCTCCCTACAGTGGCTCTCAGGGTGACTCAGCCCCATTGGGTTTGTGCAGGATGCCCCCATTCCCAGCCTTGGGCATCCCCCGGCCCCACAGCCTGAGGCTCTTATGCAGCATTGTCTGGGCCTGAGGCCACCACACATCCACTGCTGGGGACATTTACTTCTCTCTTCCTGATGTCCAGGGACCTGACCAGGCTGCTGTGGCCCCAGAAGCACATACTTCCTGGGGCCTGGGCACAGTATGGGCTGGAAGCAGACCTGGACGGGGCCCTAGCCATGGATGACAGGAAGCTACCCCTGGGGACACAATGAAGAGAGAGGAAGGGTCTCAAGATCCAGAGCTATGATAGAGAAAACAAGGAGGACCTCCCCCTGGCCACGTCACACTTGTCCCTCACTTCAGGCCCTTCCACCTCCACTCACTGCAGCCTCCTTTTGAGCCACAGGTGTTTGGTGGCCTGACATGCACCGCCTGGCAGACCGCATCCACCTGGAGGAGCTGACCCGCATCGGTGTCCTGAGCGGCAGCATCGACGCCATGGTCCAGGCCCACCTAGGAGCCGTGTTCATGCCGCATGGGCTCGGCCACTTCCTGGGCATTGATGTGCATGATGTGGGAGGCTATCCCGAGGTCAGTGTGGACAGCCCTGTGTGAGCTGTCACTGAGCCCCGCCTCCCATGGGTGGGGTGGAGCTCTGGGAGAAAGCTGGGGTGGAGTAGGGCAGGCAAGATGAGGAGGAATGGGGTCCCGGCAAGGCCCACTGCCCCTCCTCCCCTTTCACCCATTGGTTCTGCACCAGGCCGCTGCCACATGGCCCCCCTCCCACAAGGGCTCCGGTCAAGGTGGCAATGTTCCTGTAAGCGTGCCTCCTCCAGTGGCCGCTTCATGGGACCTCGTGTGAGCCGGGTGCACTCTGCAGTGAGCCCTGGTTGGGCGCTGCGCGTGGCGCCGTCCTGAAGGCTGGCGCGTGGGGTCCCTGCAGAGCAGTGGGAGCCCAGGAGCTGGGTCTTAGTGATGCGGCTGGCACAGCACTCATCCTCTTCCCTCTGGCTCCATTCAGACAGGGGTGAGGAGGCTCCCCCAGCTGGTGGCTGGCCCTCACCCCTCCTGGGACTAGCTGAGCCCAGTGCCCTCACAAGCCCAGCAGCAGACCTCGTGCCCCTCCCTGTGGAACCCTCTGCCCGCCGCAGGCCCCCGTGGCCGTGGCCTCCTCGTCTCCTTGGCAGGGGACAGAGGCTCATATGCGCATCTCCACACTAGGCTTTCCCTTCCACCTCCTACCAACTGTTCCTTGAAAGGACCACCCAGAGGGCCTTCAGGAGGCCCTGCCTGGCAGGTGGCTGCAGCCTCTCCAGGCCCTGGTGAGTGGGGGCGAAGCCATTCCTGCCACCTGGCCTGGTGCCCACAGTGCAGGGGGTGATTGTGTAATCGCTGCACACCCTGGAGCCCAGCAGCCAGTTAGCCAAGACTAGGCTCGGCCTGTTGGCTGCAGGGTATTTTGAAAGCACTAAGAAAGATTTTTTTTTTTGGGGGGGGGGGATTGGGGGGAGGGAAATTGCTCAAGAGAAGCATTATTATTCAATTATTTTTTCCTCAAGTGTAAACAGTTAAATTTGGAGAAACAAAATCAGTTTTAATTTCCTAATTTCTATCCATCACATTGTGTGCAGGAAGCCAAAAGCAGGGCCTTCCAGACATTGTTAACTGAGGTTCGTTATTCATTAGTCGCCAAAGCACTTTTTTTCCACCAGAGAAAATTGGCAGCAAACTGTTTTCATCTTTTCCAGTAAGCAGCCCTTTGTGCTCAGAGTCTATTCTTCTGACAGATAAACATTGTGGAAAAAATATGGCTTTTCCTATAAAAGTCATTTGTTTCATTTCAGGCCTACAGACACATCTGGGTCTCCTCAGCTCGGAGCTCAGTAAAAGTAGAGGCCCGTCAAGGCCTCTGTCCCGGCGGAAGCCAGCGTGGACCCGGCACAGGCTGGCGCCCTCCGCCCACAACAAGCCTGGCGGCCCGGGCCAGAGGGGCGTGGCCTCCCCCTTCGTGGGGTCCGCGCTTCACTAAGCCCCGGCCCCACCCTCCTCCCAGCCCTGCTCTGGTCATTCCTGGTGGGCCCCGCAGGGCAGACTGCTGAGAGCGAATGCTCTGAAGGGGTAGTGGCCAGTGGGCTGGGTGCCCCCCGGGGTCCCTGCCATTCTCCCTCTCATCTGAAATTTTTCTGGAAGCTTGTCTCTGTACAAGCTTGAGCAAACTGCCCATAGCAGAACCCATAGCGACTGAGGGAGAACGGGGGACATGACGTTGTCAGGTCTGTGCCTCTGCCAGGCCCCTGGCCTTGACAACCTGGGAGTGAGAGGAGGGGACAGGCACTTAGGGGTTAGCATGAAGGTAAGGGACAGGGAGGGGGTGCCCAGGGCAGGCACAGACTTAAGATGGCAGGAGCAGGAAAGCCTGGAGCAGAGGCCCTGGTCTGACAAGCTTCTGGGCAGGAGGCAGGTCCCTGCCGCACCCGGCACCCGAGCACCGGGGTTGCCATTCTCGACTGGGCCCTTCCTCGCCACCCCCACCCTGCCGCCACTTCCCCACACCCTGCTGCCCTCCTGCCTCATCCCCTCCAGGCAAAAAGTGTTGAGCTGGTACCACACCAGACAGCATCTGTGCCCACAGCATGACCCACAGGGGTGACGGTGCCTTGGCGCCACCTCAGCACCTCTACCCGAGCCTGGTGCACGCCAGGTCAGGGTAGCTGTATACACCAGTATCTATGTGTGCCCTGCTGTCCCTGCCCTCACGGAATCACGGTCACAGCTTTCCCTGCTGTGCCCAGCCATAGAGGCTGAGCCAGCCTGTTTCTGGTTACCTTACATGAACCACTAATTAAAGTCTGATGTTCTTGGCCCCCAAACAGTCAGAAATGACAGCTCCGTCTCCAGCAGCTGGGCTTGCAGGGGATTGCTGTGAGCAGGGCAGGGCAGGCTCAGAGCCTGACCAGAGACTGTGCTTGCTACCCACTCACTCACAGGCTGTGGCCAAGAGCCGGATGGGTACCTCAGGGACCTGAGCAAGGCAGGGAAGTTTCTGCATGTGTTCTAAGTGCCACCTGCCCTCACAGCCCAGGAAGCCCTGCTGGCTGTGCCCGTGTGAGTGGACAGGCCCAGGCTGGGTGTGCACGGGGAGGGGAAAGGGGGTGCCTCTACAGGGAGCAGCTGCCACTGCCTCTCACTCTTCAAGGGCGGGACCCACTGCCCAGGGCTCAGCTGGAGGGCCCAGAGCGAGGGCAAGAGCCGTGCACACGGGATGCATGTGAATTTGTGCATATAGATGCCAGAGCTGCAGCTGGCAGGCCCACCCTGATGACAGCACCTGTCCCTCCTCCTGGACGGCCACATGGAAAACCTGGGACTTGGCCTGGGGGAGCGAGGCACAGCACTTCAGAGGCCAGTTTCCACTTGAGCTGCCTAGAAGAGATGTAGCCCAGGCGGCCTTGCAGCTTCCTTAAGAGCTTTTTTGGCTTCACAGCCTTGGCTTCTACCATTCCCCTGGCTGGGAAAGGGCCCAGGTGAGGGCCGCTGGACACCCAGCCAGCCCTGTGGGCACCCTGCCCTTTGTGCGTGCATGTGGTGTCCACAGGGCTCCCACAGGCAGTTCTGAAGGTAACGAGGGGCAAGGACACTAAAATCTGGGGAGCGGGGGTACTGAGAGTACAGCATCTTCTCTGAAGAGCCTGTGGCACAGCACAGCAGGGGTGAGTCTCAGCTGGAGCCCCCCCATGGCCACAAACCCCCCGCCCCACATTTGCAGTGAGCCCCCACAGGGCCGGAGCCAGCTCTCACCCGTAGACATCTGCATGGCAGAGGAGGGCTTTGCTTGAGTATTGTTTGTGCCCATCTGTCACCTGCTGAAGCCATGGCCCTCGGCTGGAGCTAACAGCCTTCTTGGTTCCAGTCTGGGAGCCACCCGTGGGGTCCTCCTCACCTGTCCTCCCTCCACAGGGCGTGGAACGCATTGACGAGCCAGGCCTGCGGAGCCTGCGCACCGCACGGCACCTGGAGCCGGGCATGGTGCTCACCGTGGAGCCGGGCATCTACTTCATCGACCACCTCCTGGACGAGGCCCTGGCTGACCCGGCACGCGCCTGCTTCTTTAACCACGAGGTCCTACAGCACTTTCGTGGATTTGGTGGGGTGAGTCCCAATGGGCCCTGTGTCCTTGCTCCCATAATACCGTCCCACCCAATGCTGCATGTCCCCTTTTTTCCAGAACAAGAAACCCAGGGGGAGGAGGGACAATCTTGATTTCCTCACTTGAGAAGGACCTAGCCTGCCCTTCCTAGGGGCCTGTCACTGGACAGGTGCCTCACCCCTCCACAGAAGAGACATAAGATTCCACTAAACCCCTGCCCATTTCAGTGGCTCCCATCCACCTGGCAAGGGGCAGGGAGCAAGGACAGGGTGGGCAGGTGGCATGAGTAGATGGTCCCATGGGACAAGCCTTCCTCTCAGCAGTCACCCAGAAGCCTTGAGGCCAGCCCCTTCCTTCATGGGCAGTACTGACCTCTCCTCAGAAAGGGCCCCTCCCATGCAGTGGGGGTCAGTCTGTAGCTGTTGGGTCTGGCCCTCTAATCTAGTGCATGAAGCCAGCTCCAAAATACTGAGAGTCCGTTGGTCTCATCCAGGTCCGTATTGAGGAAGACGTGGTGGTGACTAACAGTGGCACAGAGCTGCTGACCTGTGTGCCCCGCACGGTGGAGGAAATCGAAGCATGCATGGCAGGTTCTGACAAAGCCTTTACTCCCTTCTCTGGCCCAAAGTAGATCCAGCCAGGAGTGAGTGCCCAGCAGGACTGGGGACCCGGCCTCGCAACTTCTGACAACAGGCAGCCTGCTGATTGGCTGTCTAGTAGCAAGAGACGGTGCTCAGAAATCACATGCCAGCTTCAACAGCTGGTCACACCAAATAGTGCTATGTCCTAGGGAGAGACACTTTATTAACTTTCTACAAAATCACACCCTAATGTGTTATTACTTGGCTTAAATGACAGTGGCTTTTAAAATAGTAACTGCAAATAATTCTGTTCTTTCATAGCCACTAAAATGTGTCTTGCCGTCATTTCTATTTTTCTGCTCAGGAAAGGAAGATTTCCAGTGTTCTCTCCCAAAAATCGATACACAGAATGGAATTTGCAATAAAAGTTTTCCTAAAATGGCCCTTTCTGCCTGGCTCCTTCTCTGTCCTTTATTCCTTTGCAGATGAGCGCACACACTTAGACCCAGTCATGGACCCTGCACAGATCCTGGGGCCCAGGGCAGGCACACACAAAGCTCTGCCACACCATGGCTTTGCACACGCTAAAGGTAAACGAGTACGAATGTTTTTTGGTGTGATTACTACCTCAAAGCTAGATTTCTGAAGCGGGCAGAATTATGTAGCACTTGTCTTAAGGCATGGTTATTTAAAACGTGAGGTTTGCAGATTCCTTGTCCTTGATTTGCTTTGTATGCTCAACATGCTAGCAAAGCCAGCATCTGAGAGATGACAGCACCTAAGGCAAAGGCAGCGCTGTGAGCTTTTCCCCTTCCTTCTGTGTTTGCTGAGACCATCTGGGTGAGTGCAAGCCCACTGAGACCATGAGCCATCTAGGGCCAGCAGGGCCAGGTCCCTGCCCTTGGCAGAGTACCTGTCCTTAACCTCTGCTTGCCCAGTTCTCCCAAGGGCCCACAGAACTGCCCCACCCCCTGAAACAGGCTTTTAGAAATTCTGTGCACCATTCCAGGTTTGTCTCCTCATAGAGCTCTCATCCAGCAGTTTCCAAGCCAAGGTGAAGGGCAAGTGAGAAATCAGATGAAAACATGATGTGGTAGAAAAACTCTGTAGCCCAGAGACATTTTGAGAAGTCACTGAAGAGGTTAGTACAAACTGGTTTCTTCTTGTGGCAATAACACAAAAAGTGCTTGTGATGTGGCTGTATTAAAACAACCTGAGTTCCAAGTCATCATTTATCTTATTTCTTTAGATTTATAACCAGTTCTTAAGGTTTCCTGCTAGTGCAGATATATTCCCTAAGTGACATTGAGCATTTTAAGTAATGATCGCCTTTCTGAGTGTCAGGAGTTTGAGTTCACCTGGTAGTTCTCTACCCCAGCTGTGCCTGTGGTAGACACATTCTAGTGTCTAGGGTTTCAGTTTTCCCCACTCCCAGGATAAGACAAGTTCAAGTTAGGTTAAAACTCTAAATGAACCATTTTGTTTTGTTAATTAAAAAAACACAGCTAAGTGAATCACACGTACATCTTTTTCCAGACATATCTTACCAAAACTGCCCACTTCACACAAATGTTTTCTGATTATCAAGCACATACACAAAGGAGAACAAAGAGAAATCTCAGTAACTAAATGCTTTGTCCAGGAGGGACACTGGGGACATAGACGCTGGTTTAGCCCAAGTTGGTAAGGCAAAGGGCATTCCTTAAAGATGCAGGTCTCAGGTGGCCAGCAGTAGCCACCTGCTCTACCCCACATTCCAGAAAAAGTAGCCAACTGCTACATCTCCTCCAGCCACTGCAGAAATTTGTACTTTAGAACTATATTAGAGACCCTTCCAGAAAGCTGTACAATGCTAAAAGCCTTTCCAAAAGCCTGAAAGGGCCTAAAGAGTCATTCAATAAATAACTGAACGTCTCCTATGTGCCAGTGTGTGAGAAATACCTGCTCCCTGTTCTCGGAGCCTGCAGTCTCAAGAGGCTTCACCTTAAACATGCACAAATATAGTAACAGAAACACTGAAAAGGGTCATGAATGAAGGTAACAGAATTCACCTTGTCTAGAAAGCCAGGGAGCTGACAGAAGGGTTGAAAGAGAAAAGCAAGAGATAAGACATTCCAGACATAAGGAGCTGTCCTAAGGCAGCCCTGAAGCCCAAAGCAAAGTGATGTGAGAGAATGGAAGGAAAATTAGGTAGGTGAGACCAAGTGCATCCACACCACAGGAAGGCAGGATTTGCCCCTCTGTGCAATGGTGAACAACTAAAGATTCTGGAGAGCTTACAATGGTCTAGGGAGCCCAAGTCCAGGCAGAGAGGATGACGGCTTTGCAGAGGTGTGGGGGAAGGGGAAGCACACAGGTGTAGGAGCAGCATTTGAGGAGGTAAAACTAAAAGGTAGTGAGGTGGAAAGGCATCTGGCTCTCACAGCTGCTTCAAAGGGAATAATGGCAAGACTTGAGTATTTGAGCTGCAGAAGTGTCTTAAGTGTGACTGCCTCACTAACAACTCCATTCTCAAGCCCATTCTACAACCCCAATTCTCTAGACCAGGCATGTCCAACATCCAGCCCAGGACGGCTTTGAATGCAGCCCAACACAAATTCTTAAAACATTAGATTTTTTTTGCAACTTTTTTTTAGCTCATCAACTATCGTTAGTATTAAGTGTATTTTATATGTGGCCCAGGGAAGCCAAAAGTTTGGACGTCACTGCTCTAGACAGTTCTGCGTGACTTTCAGGCCTAGAGCTCTGCAAGAGTGGGCATCTTGCAGTAAGAATATTCAGGGATAGTGTTCTGCATATGAACTCTTCAGATACTCATAGGCAGTGAAAGAGCAGTAGGTCTAAAAGGACTTTCATTTAAAAAGAGCTGGCACCTTCACAAATCATGTCTATAAAATTCCCCAAGTTATTGGATTCAGAATTCCAACCAAGTGATAAAAATGAAATGGGACATACCCCCTATAGAAATAATGTACTACAATTTTCATTAAGATGCAATAAGTAGACATTTCTCAAGACCTGTCTTGACATGAACATAACTGAAGGATCAGAGAAGAAAATATCTAAATGGCATCTTCCCTGGAAATACTCAAATTAGTTTCTTGGACTCAGTATTTTTGAATTCATTTCTCCAGACACTCTATGTCTATGTCATCATGTAAATGAAACTTATATGTTTACATACCATAACCTGTATTAAGGGAAATGCCTTACTTTGACACTCCTGTCTTAAGAACAAATTTCCTACCACTCTGTAAATGGAACTCACACACAGAGATACTAGGTGTCTAAGCGGGAACACCAGTTATTGCTTCCTCTATTCTACTATACATTTTTAGAACAGAAAACTATGTTCCTATCCAATAAGGGAAATCCAGATTTGGACAAAAGCACCCCTGCTTGTCCCCTTGACCTCTCCCCACCCCTCCCCACCCCGGGCTGGGAACAGGAGACAGGGCACCTGCCTGCTCTTCAGACCTGTGTAACCTTTGAACTACTTTCTTGGTATCTAACATAAAGAAACCCACAATGAAATACAGCCATTATTCCAAAGGTTTTTTTTTTTTTATTTCAAAGTCACTGAAAGAAATAAAATTATATTTAAAAAAATAGAATAATCTCACAAACTGAGGAAAGCCAGGCCCAAAAAGAACAAGTACTTTTCCTGAGAGACAGGTCTAACAGCTGTGGAATGGACTTTCTCCTTCCTAGCTTTAGTCAAACAAAATTTTTTTTCCTATTTCTAAGGCATCAAAAAGCACTCACTGCTAATGGGGATTAAGAAACATCAAAAGTTGCTACGATTTCCTTTATTATCAAATATTAAATTGTACTTTTATGTAAATTTGAGAATTTCACGCTCACAACTGGTCATGTGACCAGGTTCTGGTCATATTTTATTAAAATCTAACTACTTCTTAGTAAGAATGTGTCCACAGTATCTGAGCTTGCATCCCAGTAACTGAAGGGGCCCCACACCAGGAAGAGCTTTGGATCTCCCCGCTGCAGCAGTGCCAGGAGTCTCAGCGCCAAACAGAAATGTACATACGAAAGCCTAATTCCTAAACCACTGGACCTGCTAGCAAAGGCAGATGAAATCCTAACAGTTCGCACATAACTTACAAAACAAAAAGTTACAAAAGGCATTTTACAATTCCCAAAGCTCTAAACCTATCCATTCCCCATACTGATTTCCCTCAGTTTTATACTGATAAATGTATCAAACTAAAAACTTTACCACTTTTCCATGAGATTGTCAAAGACAATGGTTAATATTTTTGTTCTATGCATAAAGGACTGCTTGTGCTAAAGTTCTGATTTGCGTAGGTAACAAAAAACGTTAAATCCATTTTTCCAAAGTTCCAATGTTATGTTGATTTGAAATACTGAGTACACACTCCTGATGATTTCCCTATCTTTTCTAAAACAGGTCAATTTATATAACCACAGATTCCACGGAGACATCAATTTCTGAAAGATATATTTTAGTAAATAAGAGATTAAGATGTCTGTAACACCGATTATAGGTGCTTAAAGATTCAAGAGACCTAACTGCATCTCCAATAATAATAGGCTAATTATATAGCATCCATCAGCTATTAAAGATTCTGCAGGATCTGTGGGGATCTCATAGTTATTCAGAACATCTATTACTAGTAGATCGATACTCCAAAGTGAACTGATGTTGGACCCTAATAGAAACTCCTGTCTCCTGGCTCTACAAAGTTAACCCTCCTGGGACAGCAGCTCTCATGGAGAACACTAGGCACGAGGGGCTCATAGCAGGCTCATGGTCTTAAAAATGGTTTTGCCAAGTTTCAGGGGACTGTGATGTCTTCTGTCCAGAGGAGCACAGACAGCACTCTTCTATCAAACCCAAGAGTACAACTTGAGGTTGTAAGCTAGTTACATTGTCCCAGGTCCTACTATGAAACAGTGATATGGCCAAAAATGACCATGTTCAAATGTGATACCTGGTAACACAAACTTTTTAATCAGGTGTGACTCAGTCTCTTATCACCAGCCTAGGTACAAAGGAAAAAAAATATCCTACAAAGCCAACAAAATTGAGCTAGAATTGTGCTTTAAAAAAAAAGTCAACTAGGACAATCAAAACTACCAACATTGATATAAACCAGACTAGAGAGTCCTAACTTTAGTGATTGCCATGTTTTAGTCTCAACAAAAATGTCAATATCCTGAGTTTTATCAGTATTTTCTTTCTAAAATAATTTATGGGACATAGAAGTACAAAATAACTAAACAGAAGCAGTGGTACAAAAAATATGGAAGAACAGCCCACAAAAATATTGTTTTTAATGTATTTAAGCAAAATAAATTAAAAGGTTAAACACGTTACACTTCCAAGTTTTTGAAGACTATTATTTTGGGAGATGGTATGGAGTTGATGATGCATTTTTCTAATAATCAGTTGGTTAAGAACAAACACAAAATGATCCTTCACAAGACATTTTGCCATTAAAAAATCATGGCCCCAGTGAAGATAGTTAAACACAGGAGAACCCACCTGCTGAATTAATATTCCAAATCCTATGCTGTAGCATGTGTGATCAAACTGTTAAGATATTTTGTCTATCAACTTGTCTGTCAAAATACTGTTTTTAAAAAATTTTACTAGCATCTGCAGAAACTAAAATTTTGGTACACGAGTTTCTCTACAAATTACTGGGTTGTTTGGGGGGTTTTATTTAGGATACAAAAAAAATCCAATTTAGTAACCCAAAGGTATCCCAAAAATAAATTCCAATATGCTTTACTTGTAAAAACCTATTTGCTTACTAAATGTTATGTTTTTAAGCCAATTGGCTATATACTGTCTTTAAAATAAAATGAGGTTTCTTTACCTAACCTGACATGACTATTCAAAAATTGTACTTGTTGGGGAAAACAGTACCAAATATGCTAAACCAAAGTTTATGCTACAAATAAAATCACTCCAAATTACAAAGTGATTGGTTTCTATAGCCCTAAGGATTTTCAATACGTAATTTAGAATAAAATTACGAACAGATTAACAGAGATGGCCTTCAACTTTTCTTACTCCCATAGACCATATGCACGAAAACCAAGAACCCTGTGCTTGACCCGGTTCCCCATTCCTTTTGTCAACCTAAAAAGCATTTCTTGGGAAATCAAGATTTAAGAACATCAGGGTTAGGGTGCCTTTTTTTTTTTTTTAACCATATACCTTAAAATTTTATTTCTTTATCCCCACAAAAATCTGTATCATTTAAGACTAGATACTCGAACTACATGGCTAAGTTTTGAGCTAATCAACTCTTCAGTGCTGATCCTAGAAAACAACCTTCAATGGATCTTTGAATAAAAGAACAAGACAATGTTCAGCCATTGATATGAGTGGTGTAATCACACCTTTCACGTTCAAGCCACAAGTTGTGAAGTTTGGAAGGGGTGAGGTCTACTGTCCTATATTATCAGCATTTGTCATATTTTCAGTGCTACTGGGTTGCACGTTGTCTGCAAGGTTGTGTGCATGCTCCAGAAACAAATCTTTCAGTACACTTAATTCCTTAGTCAGTAATTTAATTTTTGCTTCCAACCGTTCGTTCTCTTCTTTGAGTTGATTGACCCTCTGCAGTGTATCCTGTGCTTTCTGCTTGCTTTTCAACCGGCTCTTTTTCACAGCCATGTTGTTCCTCTCTCTACGCTGACGATACTCATCACTGTTTCGATCCATGGGTGAACTCTTTTTGCTTTGCTTGCTTGGAGGCACAGCCTTGCCTCCTCCCCCAGGGCCAGCGGGCACCAGCTGAGGAACCTGCTGTAAGCCGCTGGCATGAGCTGGAGTATGAATAACACTTATTCCGTTGACTCCTGGAGTAGTGTTCTGTGATATCTTGCTCATTTGGGCACTCTCCCTTGCCAACACAGAACAGGCAGAAACGAGGGCAAGGTGATCAATGGCTTCCACTCTACACTGCCAAGAAATCTTCACATGTACCTAGTTAAAGAATAAATTGCATTAAAATATTTGAAATGACAAGATCACATGAGATTAAACTTGCATGTAACCTAACAGCAGGCCAACAGTAATTGATTATGCTGAGAAAAGTCTACAGCAACTGCCAACTATTGCAATGTTCCAGAAATCTAAATCATTTAATTGAGAAAGGTAAGTAAGTACAGAAGTACCATAAGGCCAAATTCAGCCCACCTGAATCCCTGAGGGTACTGCCCATCTGTGATTGTTTTCAAAAATGGAAGGAAAAACAAAAGAATACCACTAATTAGGTAGCACAAACGAATAGCACTTGGCAATCTGCCAGAGAGAAATATGAGCTGTTTGGGTTAAACATGGAAAAGCTGAGTTCAATAATGACAGAAGAGACACCTGCAATGGAAGGGGGACGTTTCAATTGTTGGCTCAAGTCAAACAGAATGCTGTAGCAGAGACCAGTATTCATCAGGAATGCTATGACCCCACATGTTCCTTACTCCCACAGGCAGAGAGTGAGTCATTGAGGACTTGCCTTTTCTTCCAGAGCATATCGTTATGGGATATTTTGAATAGGTATTTTCACTTGCTTTTATTTTTTTAATGACCTCAAATGATAGTTTACAGAAATTTCCTAAGTTAGTTCCTTGGATCATAGATTTAGGAGCACTGAGACACTCAATTTGCTTTCCCATCTCACCATGCTTCTAATAGTTTTTTCCCTCTTGACATAATTTAAAAACACATCTAAACACGTCAACTTAAAACCACAAGAAAAGAAACAAAAGTCCTAATGATCCATTTAAGGGAGTGCAAATACCAAGACTAAGGCTAAAGAGAGACCGGGTGGCTGCAGGGCCTGCTCCCATTTCATGCTGCTGAAGGAGCTCAGAGGACAGGTCAATTCTGACATGTGCCTGTAGTGCTGCCTGCAGAAACGAAGGCAGGTTCAGAAACTAGTCACACTTGCATTACTGTAAGTCAACTAGGTTGCTACAACTGTCTCAAGACGCGTCAAAAGTGTACCAATATTATCATCACAAGGTCATTCCAAGACAAACTGACTACAAAGCTGAGTGAACTGTGTCCATCAAGAAGTCATATAGCACTCCTAAAAATTTAGAAAGTAGTATTATGAACCATAAGACTATCCTGTTCTCTTTTCACAAAACTGCTAAAACCACATCATGGAAAAAACCTAGAGCCACAATTATGAAATGTCTCAAATGAGCTCACGTCACAGTTCTTAAGAAAAGCTCAGTTAATAAATACCAGTAGCTTCACTCAAACCTTTAGCCAGCACTTCTGTATAAACACTATTTGTCTGCTTTTTTAAATCTTTGCTTTTAAAAAGTCCATATATCATTACTTTCCATTGTTTTTAAAGCCACGCAGGCAGCCCTGAGCTAGTGAGTCATCTGTTCTCACTCCAGTACTAAGGCAAGACAGAAAGCTTCCTTCCAAGCCATGATGGATAAGCTACTCCAAGTCTGTCCTCAGTAATGGACACTTCACAATTTCCCGATAATTTATTATGTTGCCTATTTTTTCTTCCAGTTAAAAAGTGGCAGTTTAGTATTGATTTGAGCCACCTTTACCATGAACAGCGTTAGTGGCCATCTACAGTATTGCTTATCTATTTGGTATAAAGGAAACACGTGTGTTTTACTCAATTTTGAAGAACTCCTTTAACACCTCTTCTGGGATAGTCTCAACAATCATACTCATGTTCATATTATTTACCTTTTTTATTTTTCATATACCAATTATAGATTTAGTCTTTAGAGCTCATTTCTACAGTCAACTCAGCGGTAACAGCGATCCAAAGTACGGACCAGGAACCAGGTCAATTCTTGTCTTGGCTCTGGCTCCTGTTTTCACTTTGGGTATATCCCTTCCTTCCTGTGGGCCTTGATTTCTTCCTTTGCAAGCAGGGGATTCAGAATGGTAAAAAGTTTTCTGACTCTGACAGTATACCATGAACTTCAGAGACTAAAAACTCTCATTAAAATCTCCAAATTCAGTGATGTTCATGCCTATTTTTGTACCCATAGATAAGGAAGGGCTTTTTTACCTCAGTCTGACCCACCTTGCCAAGGTTCTAGGCTGAACATAGATTTTGAAAATGAGAACTTTGTCTTGCAAAACAGTAATTATCAAATTGCTAAAACTCTAAGAAAGGGAAACTTGGAGATAATAAAAAGAACTCCAAAACTTTTTTAAAAAGTTCTTCAACCAAAGACAAGCCAAGAAAGGAGCTCTTAAAGTGAAGAGACAGTCGCTAAGAATAATGAACCAAATAAAGGGAGTAAAAGAACTAAGTGGTCTAAAGACTGAACTACAACAGACTACAACTGTGTTTACACTGAGCAAACAGTTACACATGTCCCATTTACACTGTCATCTGTGCTTTTGTTCCTTCCACAAACCTGTGAGCACCTACAATGGGCAAAAATACACATTTATTTCAATCTGGATATCCAAACCTAAATGAAAGTCTGGCTCCTAGGTGGACAAATACCATTACAAAGTTCAGTCTACAGGAAGCAGGGTGGAGTCTTGTTTCCTTCTTTGTGAATCACTCAAGCAGGAAGCAGTAGAAAAACTGAAGAGCAGTAGTACTCAAAGTATGGTCCTTCCACCAGAGACATCATTATTTGGGAACTTGTCAAAAATGCAAATTTTCAGGCTGCCCCAGAGCAAAGAAATCAGGAATAGGGCTGAGCAATCTTGTATTAACAGGACCTCCAAGTGAGTCTGATGACACTGAAGTTTGAGAGCCACTGCTGCAGATTAGCAACAGATTTTTAGATGGACTGAATAACATTTTTTAAAATTCAGGTTTCTTAATTCAAGTAATGTTCATTCAAATCAGTAACATGCTGAAAACTAAGAATGGTAGAATGCATAAAACAAAATCAAATTTTCCTCAGGTTCCATTTGGAAAAATAAACCTGTCAAGAATTTTCCTAACCCTCTTGTCATTTTTTTCCCACATACATACAACCAGGTATTCCTCCCTGGTCCATTTTTCACTCAGTGAAGGGCTATACTCCAAAATATTCATAGATGCTTCTCCCTTGCTCCAAATCTGTTCAATCATTGGTGTATGACAATTTCACCCATCCCACCCCACCTCAAAAAAATATCTACCATCCCTCTCCATCCCCATGCCACAGAATTACCTCAGGCTGACATCATCTCTCAGGGGCACTAGTCTCCTCTGGTTTAGCAGTGTTCCCTCCAACCATTGTCTCCAGAGCAATCTAACACTCAAACTTGAGTGTATCAAACCCTCTTGCTGAAAACTCTTCTGTGGCTTCAACATACAAGATTAAGATAGTGGTCCTAACCCTCTCTCCAGCTCCTGCTCCCTTAAACTTCACACCTCAACAATAATGAACCACTATCAGTCCCCTAAATGGTCCCATCTGGGCTTTCTCTTTGTGCTTCTGTCCAATTAGTTCCCCCAGTTTCTTTATCAATGCCAGCTCTACAGTGTACCTCCCTGTAGGCTAACCTAGAAGCAGGATTGTCTTCATCTCCACATTCCCAGCATCTAGTGCAGGGCTAGGCACATAGTCATGGTGCTCAAGAAATATTTGTTGAATACAGAATCAAAAGGCTAACAGAAAACATGTATTTTTATAAATGCCTTATAAAAATGACTCTAGCATTAAAACTCTTAAAAGAGCAGCAATTAAATTAAAAGTGTTACTAAGCTATCATGGTCTTACTACCTAAAGTTCCTGATCTTTCTTAAAGGTGAACAGGAAAACAAAAACACAGTTCCATTTGCTACTTCAAGTCCCCAGTCTACACAGTGAACATCATTCTTATCTGGTCTTTGCTTCATTTCAGTTGAAAACCTTCATTTTCTACTTAGGTCAGCTGTTTTCCAATTAATAACCTCAAGCTCTTAGGCATGTGTTGCCAGAGTCTGACAACTGTACAAGTGAAGTCAAAAGTAAACAAAGTCAACAGACACTCAAATGAGCAGTCGTTTCTATTTAGTTGCCATTGCTTGCTTCATGACCCAAAACGGGTCCATGAAGGAGGGTACATCCCTTTAGGGAGTACATAAGTATAAGAAGGAAATGTATGTTCATTTGTCTTTTTTTAACGTTATTTTTTAAATACACTTTTGATTTATGACATACAAAAGAATAGTATACACACATTGTTTATAATATACATCTACTATTAGGAAGTCATGCTCATTTTTTTTTTTTTAACTGATAGGGCTCGAAAGCCAAAAAGGTAGAGCAGACCAATATATATACCTACCAGCACAAGAATCTATGGAAGCATTCCTTCCCAATATACAATAAACTTGTTATTGTGGTTACCTGCATTTGCCATTACTGTGATCAGGTGAGGCGATCTTATACCATAAGACCAAATTCAGCCCCAAGAGGTCCTATCTGTCTGTATCAAGGACTCACCATGCCCTGTTTAAATCCCTAGGGATGAAACCACCACTCTATGATCAGACAACCTTTCTGACAGTCACTATGTGCTCCTGAGAATTTAAAGATATTCTGGAAAAAAAAAAAAAAATGAAGTTTTGTTGCCACCTATTTTTTTGAACAGGTATTAAAAATGACTGAATCAGCCACGTGTGCCCACCAGAAGAGGAATCAAGAAATTGAAAAATTCTGCTCACTAGCATCCTGTAATTATTGAACCCTGTTTACAGTAAGTGCTTCCAGAAACAAAGAATCAACTTTAAGAACAGCTTATCCGAACTACTGAAGTGGTAATAGCAGACTAGATTTTAACTTTCAACTATCAAGAACTTTTTGATGCCAAATTAAGTAAAGCAAGCCATTACTGTATTGTATTTCAAAAATTTCTTTGGAAATCACAGAGTCCCTCTGAATTAAAGGACAATGTCTTCAAATAAGGAGTCAACCGAGTGTAGGCTTGGAGACTACTACTAATTTTTGTGCAACCCACCAATGATAAAAGTTTTCTGAACCAAACTCATTTAAAAATACCAGATTAAGCATAAATCTCAGACAAGAGGAAAACCAAACACTTAAAGCTTCTGAAGAATAAAAACATACAAGCTAAGAGGGAAGAACAGATTACTCTTCCCCTCAAACCTGCATTTCCATCCTCTCCATCTCAGACACCTCTTCTATTTCCCTTACTGTGCTTCCTCCATTGGGCCATAAAGAAGTCCTTCATTTTTTGCCATTCTGTTTTCTATTCAACTGCACATTCAACTCACCTGTTTCAACAGTAACCTGCAGGGTATTCAAATTCTAGCTCCATAAGTGGTAACAGGGTATCTGTAGTCACGTATGTAAAAATCAACTGGTTTCCCTGACTACTTTACCACTCTATTAACTTCTGAACTGAACTACCGACGACCCCACCACATTCAGCAGTTTTGGCGGGGCAAGAAATACCCTATGTGGCACTAAAATAAGATACGGTCCACCTCCTGCTATTCTGGGAACACCCTTTATCCCCAGGGGCCAATACGAGGCTGGCTTGTCACAACTGCACGTTTCACAGAGGGCCAGGGTTTGGAGGGGGCGCACCTCGTTTTTCATTCCGTAGCGGGCCGACGGCCAGGGGGGCCCGGGGGAGCACGGGGGTCCGCGGGTGGCGCCGCGGCGCTGGGCGGAGGCCAGGGATGAGCTCAGCGGCCCCGCCGGGGTGTTGCCGGCAGGTTGCATCAGACGCCGCGCGGGGCCGCCGCCTGCGCCGCGGGCCGCACGGGGCCTTCCCAGCCAGCGGTCGCCTCAGGCCGGGCCAGGTCTCCTCTGGCCGGGCCCGCGCCCACGCGAGCAGCCGGATCGGCCGAGGCCTCGTCGTCGTCGTCCTCCTCCTCCCCCCTCTACCCACCCGCCCGCGGCCTCCATACCTGCGCCTCCGGCCCGCCCGCCCCCAGGCGGCCTCCACTCCGAGCGGCCCAGCGTGGCGCGGCCCGACTCGACCCAGGCCTCGCAACCTGCGAGTCAGCGAGGAGGAGTGACGGTTACGAAACCTGCAGCCTCCGCCCGTGCCGCCACCGCCGCCGCCGCCGCCACCGGCTTCCCTTACTCGCCCGGGCCTCGCGCGCTACTGCCGCCGCCACGACCAATGGGAGCGCCGGCCTGCGAGCGAGGCGGCTTCCCCTAACGATGGACAGCCCCGCCAGCCAATCGCGGGTGGCCTGGCTGCGGGAGGCGGGCACGTGGCGGAGGCGTCGGCCTCGGCGCGGCGGGGCTGGCGGGCGTGGCAAGAGTATATGGTCACTCGTGGCCCCACCCGCGGTCCTTGGGCTGTTCGCGCGGAGCGTCTCCGGGAGCGGTAGCCCACCGCCACCGTGAGAAAGGTTCTCTGGAAGTTGGAGAAGCGCAGCTTTGTAAAGGCAGTACTTGTCTTTGGAAAACACAATGTTCTAAGGTGATTGTTTGAATCACCGAGTTCTTTGTTGGTTTCACCAGGTCCTCGGACGTCGCTCACAGGGATCGTTTCCCGGAACGGCCCACCAGAGTCGCTTGCCAGGACGTGGGGAGCCCAGCTGACGCCTGACCTCCGACTTGCCCGCGCCCCTCCTGATGGAGCCAGAAAGAACTGTTGGACCTTACTTCAAGAAAGGCAACTATGGACTTGAAAAAGGAATGAAGCAAAATTGTGCCAACGTAGGATGTGTAGATGTATTGGTGAACACTACAGACTGTAGTATGTTGCTGGAGGAAACCCATTGAATTTCCAGGATCTAGTTCTTTGTGATGTCTTCCAGGTGAACAGGTTGAGAAACGTGATCTCAAATTAAGTCAATTCACAGGAGCATCTGAAAGCCTCTCAAAACCAGGAAGCTGCGCGCTGGCTGGAGGACAGAGCCAGCCCGATAGGTTTGATTGCTTCCTCTTTAGCAACTCTTATCGTCCAAAAAATAGAGTCTTTGAAAGAGGAAACATTTCTTCATCGCCCAGGCTATGGAACCAGCTCTGCGCCTAAGACTGTTTCGAGGAATCAGGAAAAAGATAATAAAACATTTGCAATAAATAAATAAATAAATAAATAAATAAATAAATAAATAAATAAAAGAGCTGCAACTAAACATGAACAACGATAACCACTGAACACACTTGGTAGAATGACACATCAACAAAACCAGTATGCTTCTTTCACTTTGGCCTTCAGTATTCTGAGTTGAAATTTCTTTGATCAAGATTTTAGCAATATTAAAATTGGATTATACTTTTGTTACAGAATCATAGTTTTACCCTGACCGTTTCCTAATCACTTAAAAGATTGTATAGGGAAAAGAAAGGGTTTAGGTATATTCATTTATCCTCTGGTTTGCTAACCACTCTGCCAAGCTGGCCCAGCATTTTCTGTGTCTGTCTGGGCAGGCCTTCTTCCATACTCAGCAGGTCTATTTTGTGCCAAGGACACTAGAGTATTTCCTCTTCATCTGAGAATTCTGCTAGTTCACTTTTTTTTTTTTTAATGCCAGCTATATGCTAAGTGTGGGAATTTAGCGACAACCAAGACAAACCCAGGGCTTACAGAGCCATAGACATTCAGTAATTACAGAGGTTTTTGTTACCATGCTACAGGAGAGAAGTACAAGAGGCTATTAGAGATTATAAGAAGGGAAATAAGCCTGGTTGGTGGGTCAGGAAAGGCCCAAAAGATGAATAGGATTTGGCTAGGTGACACAGATGAAGTGGATATACTAGTCGGAGGGAATGTCTTACCTAGTCTTTGTGGTGGGAGAGATAAAAGCCCAGAGTGGCTGAAGCGCAGTGTCCCATTGGAGAGTAGTGAGATAGGCAGGGCGTGTGGCCCAGGAACATTTCTGATTTAATCCTGAGAGAGATGAGAAGCCTCTGAAAGACTTGCTGTCACAATAAGGAAATGAGGAGAGCCTGGTGGAGGCGCTGTCTCTGGGCTGAGAAGATACACCATGTTGCTTTCTTACAAGTCACAGGAACCCAGGCCATCAGAATAAAAATTTCCTGCATAGATCTCTGCCTCAATGATGGGTATCTGTGAATATTCTACAAATCCAAAGAATTTATAAACAAACAGTATAACAAAAATCCCCTCCAAGGAGGAAGTAGGATGTCTTGTTAATTGGATATGCTACTTACCTAATTATAGCTACTGTAATTAACTACCTTAGTTACCAAGAGATACAGACTCCACTGTCAGCCTGTTCTGTCCATAGTTTCATCGCTTACTAGTTGTGTGACCTAAGGCAAATTGCTTGACTCTCTATAAATGGGGATAAACAATAATATCTACCCAATAGGATTGCTATGCAGATTGCAGGAGTTGATATGTTAGGCCCTGCAACAGTGTTTGCCTAGTGCACAATAAGAGCTTAAAAGTATTAGCTGTTATTACCATGATGATCATACATGAATTATACACAGATTGTATCTATAGAATTACAGTAAACTGAAAGGTACTTCAAAACAAGGTCAAGCTGTTCTAATATTGCTTTGATGATTCAACCACTGAAATATACATCATATTAAAGGTGTAGTTATTGACCTATAGTATATCCCAAAAAGTGTTTCTTAGAATAGTTTCCTTAGTTGCCACATCTTATCATTTCACTTATTCTCATATATTAGAGGGAAATTTTGTAATTTGAAATCTCATGTTTGAAAGCCAGACCCATACAAGTTTATTATGTAAGCTTAAGTACATATTCTATGTATGTCTTAAGTACTTATAATTAAATATGTAGCATAAATATGTATGCGGTAAGTTTCAGAAAAATTGATGTATCAAATTAACCACCTTTGAACATATCTATAGTATTTTGAGAATTGAGATAATGTCTGTCACAGGGTTGAGTCTCAACAAATATTTATTGTGGTGTATTAGCAATAATATATCAGTGATTGTCAATCATTCTGCATTGGTTAGGGCACTTTGATTGGAAGTAACTGAAAACCATCCCTGACTAAGCTCAGCATAAAGAAAGACTTGGTCAAAGATTTGAGGGCATGCTTCATGAAATACCCAGGCCTTATCTGAACCAAGAACTCAAATGCTCAAATGTCTTCATGTCCACGTGTGTGTGTAAACATATGTATGTGTGCATGCATATTGGTTTTATTATTCTGCTTGCAAACCACCTTTCTTCACATAACCCCTAACAGCCTCAATGTTTACAGTTTTGGTCACTAAAGAAAGGCCAACTCTCTTTTTAAGTTCCTGTTACATAGTCTTTAGGCAAGGACTCTGGGCTTGGCCCAGCTGGGTTAAGTACTAGTACCCGAAATGATCAAATGACCAGGAGCAGGTCACAATGTACTTTTATAATGTGGCAGCTTTGGCGAGGGTGGCAGAAGCATTCCCCAGAGAAAAAGGGAGGGCTGAGCCATCAAATCCATCAATATCCATTTCAAATGTCAGATCACACTGTAGTCATTCTGTTGGAGCTTTAGTCACTTAGGTTGACTGATTCCTGCCCCCCCCCCCCCCCGCACACACATGATATGATCTCCATCCTTTAGGGGAAAATTCAAACCTCCAATTTTACCTTTGGAAGCACAATTGGAATCATAGCAACTAAGATGCTAAATTGTTATCTTAGGACATCCACAAATTTCTATACATGGAAGAGAAAAATCTGACATAGTTTAAACTTGAACAGTTAGCAAATACTGTGCATGTCCATTGTAAAGCACTTTTCCACGTGTCAGTTTTGTTATCCCATGAGCTAAGACATATGATCTGTGCACTTAAGAATAGTGCATGTCATCCATGCACACAAGGATAGGTGTGTGCCGTGTAAGCACCTATGAAGACAGGTCCAGATCATCTGCACTCACGAGGAAAGCTGTATGCATCCGTGCGCATGAGGCACAGATGGTGCCTATAGTCTGTGCATATAAAGATAGGCACATGTCATCTGTGTCTATAAGGGAGGGGCATGACATCTGTGCACACCAGAAGAGGTAATCTGTACCTTTTGTGGGTCCAGGAGAGTCTTATTCTTATATCTTCACTCATCTGAATGCATACTGATTATCTGTTGCATAATGGTTGTAATGCAAATTATTCCAGTGCCTATGAAACACAAAACTGAAGATTAATAAGGTTTTCTTTTATTTGTTTATTTGTGATATATTAATATGTAATACCAGTCTCCATCATGGCAGTGTGAAGGACTTTGGAGACAGGACAAGATGTTGGCTCACATTTAACCTCACCAAACCTCTGTTCCTCATCTGTAGAGTGGGTTGACCTCATACAGTTGTTATGAGGATTAAGTAAACTGACACAAAAAGAAGCTAGCATCACATCTGGCACGTGGGAGGCACAAAATAATTTGTCCATACAAAAAGATTGTGCTACCTAGGGCCCAGTTCTTGTTTTCTAAAACCGTTCTCCAGTAAAAGGAACTGGGATCCTTCGGGAAATGGCTGATTCTAGAATTGGAGCAGGCTGTATACAAGATGAGCATAGAGCACCTTGCAGTGCCAGAAAGTAAAAGAGGACTCAGAAAGCAAAACAATGGGGATATGTGTCTGAGCTCAGGCTGCTGTAACAAAATATCATAGACTGAGTGGCTTAAACAACAGAAATGGTTTATAGTTCTGAAGGCTGGCAAGTTCAAGATCAAGTGCCAACAAGGTAGATTGTATTCTGAGGCCTCTTTTCTTGGTTTGTAGTCAGCCACCTGCCTCACTGTGTGCTCACATGAGCTCTTCTTTGTGTGCATGTTGTGGGCCGGGGAGAGAGAGAGAGAGAGAGAGAGAGAGAGAGCAAGCGAGCTCTCTGATATCTCTTCTTATAAGGGTACTAATCCCATCATAAGAGGGTCCTCACACACTCATCTAATCCTAATTACCTCCCAAAGGCCCAATTTCTAAATACCATTATATTTGGAATTAATACTTCAACACATGAATGCAGGATGAGGGGCCACACACATTCAGTTCACAATAGTATATCCAAGGGTGACAGGAACGAAATGAAAGAGTCCCCAGTGTTCAAAGAAACCCCCTGTGCCAATTTGAGCGGCAAAATAAATAATGAGCACAGTATTGAATTACAATCCAAAGTATAAAATAAATATCCATGAGTCCATGCTGATAGAAATAAATAATTGAGTAAATATATGTCGGAAAAGAGACAAATCTCGCATGCAGAAGGATTGATTCCAAATAATTTATGTAGATACTCGCTCAGAAGGGGGAGATAATGCCCCACTTTTGAAGTGGCTTCCTTCTAAACAGTAGGCCATGAAAGGGTAAAATAAAGAGAAATTTTGCAGTGGAAAAATCTGACACACATTACTGCAGCCAGATGACCAAGGTAAAATCAATAATCATAAACAATGGTGATATGAGATGAAAATGGCACTTGGCCTTTTTTGATCTTCCTCTCAAGAACTCATAACCCCAGCCTAACCATGAGAAAAATACCAGACTAATTCCAACAGAGGAACATTCTATCAAATACCTGGCCAATACTTAAAACTATCAATGTCATCAAAAACAAGGAAAGTTCAAGGAAATATTCAATCGGAAGAATTCTAAGGAGACAGGGCACCTAAATGTAATGTGGGATCCTGGGACAGAAGCAGGACATTGGGTAAAAACTAAGGAAATCCAAATAAAATATGGACTTTGAATTATTTGATAATATATTAATATTGACTTATTAATTGTAGCAAATATACTATAGTAATGTTGTTAATAGGAGATCCTGGGTATAGGGTAAATGAGAAATCACAGTACTATTTTTTCAATATTTTGCAAATTAAAATTGTTCTAAAAATAAAGTCTATTGGGGGAGAGCATTTGAGATATATTACAGTATTAACGTGAACTTAGAACACTCTGAAATATTAACAAATCAGAGTAAGACCAGATTTTAGCTAAATTGATGGAAGAAGTTAAGCTCAGAAGAGCCTTGACCACTAGTCATGACTGTGTCTCTACCAGGCTAACCCAAGACTTGCAGGTAATGGAGCCCCAGAGGGGGAAGCAGGAATACAGGAACTCCCCCAGGAGGTGAGGAGAGTGGCAAAAGGAGAAGAGAGGTGGGGGGAGACCACTGTGGGGCTGCGAGATGATGTGGAACCCAGGGCGTCATCTTTGGGCCACTGAGGAAGCCCCAGCCTCCGAAGGTCCGCGTGCCTAGCCCAGATGCCGAGTCAATCACTGAGAGATGTGAGGCTGAGATGAGAAGGCAATGAAAAGCTTCCCAGACAGAGGAATGTGCTTGTCCCATGTACTCATCTCTGCATTCTTTTTCATCTGTCTTAGTCGTGAGCTGAGTCCCCCCCACCCCCACCCCCCAATCCCAAGCACTGTCCCAAGTGCTAGCAGTCAATCCTACAGAACAAGGCACTGGGGCTGTCAGGAAGTTGGGGGCCGGTGCCCAACAGATGAGAAGGAGGCTGAGGAAGCACCACCAGGCTGGGTGGGCCAGAATTCCTCAGCTTCGAGTCAGGCATCTTGTAGGCCTTTGTCATTGTTTCTTCCTTTTCCTTCCTTGTTTCTTTTCTTCTCTCTCTCTCTCTCTCTCCCTCTCTCTCCCTGTCCTTCCCTCCCCTCCCTCCTCCCTTCCTTTCTTCCTTTCTTTTCATGTTCCTATCATAATAATCAGTTCCTGTGTGAGCTTAAACTAGGATCCAGATTTACTTGGGTTTAGTGGGCAGAACCACTAGTGTTGATTTGCATTAAGTATTGGGGTTTGGGCTGGAAGAGGAAGATGGAGTTTATTTTGTTTTGTTTTCTTTTGTTTGTTTTTGTTTGTTTGTTTGTTTTTGTTTTCATTTTTTTGCAAAGGTTTTGGGGGAGAAAGCTAGGATTTGGAGGGACAAGTGCTCTTCGTAGACCTGATGAAGAGAATGACATTTCCCCCACCCCTGTGAACAACCCTATTTCTTCAGCCTGATAGGAACTGAAGTGAATCCAGAGCTACTTTAATGTCTGTTATGCTTTTATATACATAGGCAGTCAGCCCCCTTGGCATATGGGCAGCAGCTTTGAGAAGAAAAAGCTGTGATGAGGGGCTTGTCCTCAAGAGACTTTGATGATAGGAGATACTAATGGTGCACTACATTGTGGTAGGAGCCCAGGAGCTGGCTAAGACATACTTGGTGATGGAGGTTGGAGATATGCTCTATTACCATTAAATCGACCCACTGGAGCCATGGGTGGGAAGGCCTGGGCAAACTTCAGAGCCAAAATAGTGTATTTCCTTTTAAAACCTTCTAGCTTATCTTGGCTAAACTATGAATAAAGCCAAAGGTGCAGCAGCCTGAACAGCTTGTGAGGTCAGAGTGTGTCTAAGGCAGAGAGAAATGGGGGAGGAAGTGGTGAATGATCAAGGAAAGCTACCAATGCCCACTAATTGTGGTGTGCTGTCTGGCGGACAACTCATTCTCAACCCCACATATCCAATTCCCTCCCATTCCTCAAACCCCAAGCCCAGTCTGGACTCTTGGCCTTTGCTGATTATTCAGGTTTTTGCTGACCTTACTCTTCCTTCTCTGTGACATACATGTAACATTAAGATGTACACTGTCGTGCCTTTTGCTACTGTTTTGTCTGTTATACTCTGTTCTCATCTCATAGAAAGATAAGGTTCTGTTTTACACACATACTGCTCTGTTGTGTACTTCCTAGGCTTTAGGAAACACAGCAGGGGAACTAGGAGTCTCAGTCCTGAATGGCGGGCTTGGGGGAGCACCAAGGCATCCACTACAGTCCACCTCTTGCACTGCTTGAATCTACTTATTATGTACTTATAATAAATTAATCCCATCTGTGAATAGCTTCTTCAGGATTTTGGATGGACTCCTTTACTGGAGAAATGTGCCAGAAGATAGCTAGTGGATGAACTACAGCTGCAGCTGGCCTCAAGGCCACACTGATATTCATCACCTGACTCCTCTATTACCCCTTCTAAATTCTCCTCACCATTGGCTAACCCCTCTTCCGGTCTAAGTAGCTTAACTATTGGGGTGACCAACACCTTCATTCTTGAGAAATCTCTACCCTTTGTTACCATGTCCTTTTAAGGCTTAGCCACTGCACTTGCACATTTACCATCAAGATTAGACATTGGATCCTTCATGCACAAGGAATACAGGAAAAAATAAATCAGAAACTAGTGAGATTGGTTACCTACAAGGGGTCGCACCCAAAATCTGACAATTAAGTTCATAAACTTGCCACTGTGAGCTTATGATGGCAGCACTGTACAAACAACTTGGTAAGGTGTCAAGGTTACCACAACAGCTCGGATGGCCATTCCAGAAAAAGAGTTCCAGAATTGCTTTGAAGGGTGGACTAGGTGCTGGCATTAGTGCATAGCTTCCCAAGGGGAGTACTTCGAAGGTGACTGTAGTGATATTCAGCAATGGGTTATATAGCATTATTCCTAGGATGAGTTTGCAAAATTAATTGTCCGACCTTGTATATATGGCATATATAGCTTTAGCCACTGAAAGGACCTAGAAGCAATGACACCCCAGTAGCAATGATCCCACCTAGAGATCAAATCATGATTTTTAAATATCTTTCTTCAATGAGAGGAGCTAGGGCTTATTATTGGAGAACTGCTTGATTTCAGAGTTGGGCAGGGAAAAGACAAGAAGAATTTGGCACTACTTATAGTGCCATAAGTAAATAAATGCTCAAAAAATGATGGGGTATATCAAAAGAACATAGGAGTTCATTTGAAGAAGTTCCCAATGACTAGATCTGGGACAATTTGAATAACAAAATAAATAATAGTAATGAATGACAATGTGCAGAATAAAATAAATGTTTGTGAGCTCATATTAATATAAATAAATAATTGAATAAACAAATAAATGGCAGAGAAGAAACAGACCTTCCTGACAGCAAATTTCAATTAATATTAATAAATGCAGAAAAAGTTATTGAAATAGCAAATCACCATTAGAAAAATACTGCAATAATAATTGTTGCAGGCATTAATCATCAATGAACATTAAAAATCAATGAATAAAAATATAAGAAACAGGATTGTTACATGTTCTCAAAACATCTTTTCACAAGATACACTTACTAATTACAACGGGAAAAATAATTAGTTTGCTACAGTGAGGAAACCTGTAAGATACCAACTTAACCAAGTGATCAGAGTTAATGTCAGCAGGAATGAGACACGTTGACATCATGGCCTCCTGTTACAATGCACTGAGAAAGGCACATGTCTCATGTGGCATTCTTGCCAAATGCATCATTTCAAACTAATCATGAGAAAATATCAGATAAACTCAAAGTGAGGAATGTTCTATGAAACAACTGGCCAGTGCTCTTCAAAAGTATTAGTGTCTTTAAAGACAAACAAATGCTGAGAAATTTCTCAGATTAGAGGAGATTAAGAAGGTATGACAACTAAAAGCATCATGGGATGCTAGATTGGATTCTGGACCAGAAAAAAAAAAGTTAGTGGGATAACTGGAGAAAATCAATTTGGGTCTTTAGATTTGTTCATAGTGTCGGGTCAATGTTAATTTTCTCATTTTGATCATCCTCAAAGGAGCGCATAATATTGTTAACTATCCTGTAATCCAATAATAGAGGTTTCCCCACCTTGCTTTCTGCCACCTTTGTGTAATATTCCTTATGTTCCCGCCTTAATTCCAAAGGCATACAAGGACTGTCAAACTGTCCTTCTCCGGAGCATTGGAGATCTTGCTCCCTGGCATGTCACCAGTTTGGCTTAAATAAACTCATAAAAATTTTCTACTGATTTGGACATTTTACATCAACAGATTATATATTATATACAATGTTATATTTCTAAGTTAAAAACTGACTTTGTAAAGAGCACTCTTGTTAGATTTATTCTTCTGTATAAATTGAACTGATACCAAATCTTACATAAGTGTTTCTGTTTTTCATGAGGATTTATACAGTGAAATATGTATTAAAATATATACATTTTAGTGACAAGACTTTTTTATTAGAAAAAGTGTGAATAACTTTATAATAGTAACAAAAACTTATGTTTAATAAAGCTTTCATATTTCTAGAAAGCACACATTTACATGTATATTATCTGAAATAGTATATTTGAATTTGTAGAATCAGAAGCTTGTGAAATACCAGAACACAAATTCTATTAAGAAGCATAAAAAGTCACCAGTGGGTGAAAGCAACCCAAATATAGTCTGTATGTGTATGTACAGCAGAATACTATATAGCCTTAAAAAAGAAGTATATTCTATAACGTGCTGCATGTATGAACCTTGAAGACATTCTACTAAGTTAAATAAGCTAGTCAAAAGAACAAATACTGTACAATTCCATTATATGAGTTATCTAAAGTAGACAATTAATAAATATAGGAAGTAAAATGGTGATTTCCAGGGGCTGGGGGTAGGGGACAATGCAGAATTATTTAATGGGTATAGAGTTCCAGTTCTGCAAGAGAAAATGTTTCAGAGATCTGTTTCGTGACAATGTAAATACACTTAAGGCTATTGAACTCTACATTTAAAAATGGTTAAGATGGTAGATTTTATTTATTTTTTTACCACAAAACAGACAAACATCCTTCTTTAGTTAAAAACAAATGTCACAGGTGATGCTGATCTCTCAACTGAATAGAGGAGCTATTTATTCATTCATTTCAGTATCCATTAGGATTAGAAAATGATTAAGACAATGATTAAGAAGTGATCGCTGTTCTGAAGAGATTTCAGTCTAGTTAAAGACAAAGAAATAAACAATGTGATATGGGCTGCACATAATATGTATAAGTATCAGGTGCCAATGAAACACAAAGTAGGAGTGCTTCAACTAGGCTCACCAGATGTACTATTTTAAACAGGACAGAAAACAACAGTACTATCCTGTTTCAAACCGTATGTAGGGTCAGCCTACTGACACCTTGAATTTAGCCCAGTGAGACTAGGTTGACCACACGTACTGTTTGAAATGGGACAGCACCATTGTTTTCTGTCCCATTTAAAATGGAATATCTGGTCAGCCTATGCTTTATCTGATCTTGGAGTGGTGGTCAGGAGTACTGAAGGTAAATATGAGTTAGCCAAGCAAAGGTGTAGAATGAAAGACCCGGTGAAGGCATGGTGAGGAAGTCAGGGACAGTGAGGAGCATGGTGTGGCCAGTTTAGGGTTGAAGAGGGCTAAGGAGACTTGAGAGGACCGAAGATGGAGGCCTTGTCAGGGAGTTTGGCTCTTATCTTGAGATCTACAAAAAGTCAAGTCATGAAAGCTTTTTAAGGAGGGGAATAATATGCTATAATTTGCATCTTAAAAGGATTATTCTGGCTGCTACAGATTGAGGGAGAACAAGACCAGAGGTGACCTTTGCAGTAGACTAAGGAATGAGTGGGAGAAGAAGAAATGATGAATTTAGACAGTTTTTGTTTGTTTTTTGTGTTGTTGTTTTTTTTTTTTTTCAGAAATGACTTTGAACAAGAGAAGATAGCAAGATAGCTTCAGGGAAACCTAGAATGAAAGGGTGTGTGCATGTGCGTGTGCATGTGTGTGTGTGTGTGTGTGTGTGTGTGTGTGTTAAGGTGAGAGTCACAGGCATGTTCAAACATAGATAGACAGAACATAAAGGAGCTATTCCCGACCTGGATGAGGGGATGGGACTTGGAAGGGAGGGTGGGGACTCTCCTTCCATTTTAACAAGAGAGAAAGAGGAGAGAATGGACTTAGGTGCCCATGTATAGTTTTGCCATTAGAAACTTGAGAAGTTCCCATGGTATAGTTTGTTTTTACTGTGTAAAATAAAAGGGAGGTTTATCCTTGAGAAGTAAATGGAGAGATGGTGGTTGGCAGAGAGGTTTAAGTGTGAAATTGAAGCTGGAAGTTTAGAAAAGAGAGGTGACTCTGAAAAAGTGAGCCTTCAGAGCAGCATGGGGCCCAACAGAAGCTGGAGATGGCAACTCTGCCCCGTGTGCTTTTTGTGCTTGTTTCTATGGAGCCTAGCACAAGTGACATTTATTTAGAATCTGATGTCAGTGCTCCACTATATCTAAACTCAGATAATCTTAAAGATTATCCCCCTGAATTCACTGCAGGCTTAGTAAAAAATAAGGAAGAGACACTTGGACTTCCAGAAATCAAAATATACTATTACCTTATAGCTATTAAAACAGTGTGATATTGGCCCAAGACTAGACATATAATAGATCAGTGGAACAGAATAGCTCCAAAGCAAAGACAGTTATATGTGGAAATGTAAGAGACAAAAAAATAAATAAAAAGTAAAAATAATAATGTGGCCCATTGAATTATATGAAAAAGAAAGGATCAGTTAATAAGTGTGACAATTGCCATTGGTCAGATGCCTACCACACACAGTTTATGAAAGTAAGTTCCAAATGAATGATGAATCTATGTATAAAAAAACTTTTTGTATCATTAGAGGAAATATTTTTTTATAAACTTGGATTGGGGTAGTTTTTCCTAAATAATTCATGAGACCTAGAATTCCAAAAAGAAAGTATCAACAGACTTAGCCACATACAAATTGAAAACACTCTGTATGACAAAAAAAAATAAAAGCTACAAACTAGGAGAAAATATTTATAACATACATAATACACACAGGATTTCTATTAATATATGAAATATATTCTACAAATCAAATCTACTGCTCTGCATTTGTCATTTTATCATAAATTATGTGTCTATATATGTGTGGATTTATTTCTAGACTCCCTGTTCTATTCCATTTATCTGTTTGTCTACCCTTACGCTAATACCACACTGATAATTTTATGGTAACATAATAATAAGTCTTTACATCTGGTAGTATGAATCCTCCAAATTCACTTTTTTAAATAAAAAATAAAAAAAATAGTGATAATGTTCTTTTTCTTAAACTTAATAGGTACACACCCTGATATCTGTTATACCATTATTATTTATAACTCATATTTTATGAATGTTAATTTATAACTGCTCAATATATAATAATACCATAATAGAAAAAATACTTTTATGTACCTAATAACAGCATCAAAATTTATAAAGCTAAAAGTTAGAAATATAAGGAAAAAATGTAAAAAACAGCATTTTTAGTGGGATGCTTTGATGAATCTCTTATATTTTGACAGTCAAGGAGATAAATAAAAAGACATGGAATTAAGGGACCCATATGGTAAAATAGCAGACAAAAACTTCAAAGCAACTGGTATAAATATATTCAAAGAACCAAAGAAAACTGTGCTTGAAGAATTAAAGTAAAGTATGATAACAATGTTACATCAAAGAAGAACATCAATAAAGAGATAAAATTACTTAAATGGCAACACATAGAAATTCTGGAGTTGAAAAGTACAAAAATCAAAGTGAAATTTTCACCAGCAAGGCTCAACAGATTTGAGCTGACAGAAGTAAATTCAGTGAAACTAAAGATAGATCAATATAAATTCTCCAATCAGAAGTACAGAGTAAAAATGAAAAGAAAAGAAAAATATGAACAGATCCTCAGAAAAATGTGAGACATCATTATATGCACCAAAAGACACATAAAGGAATTAGCAAAAATAGAGGAGAGAGAGAGGAGCATTAAAAGTATTCAAAAAAAACAATGGCTATAATCTCCAAATTTAATGAAAAACATTTATATATATATATATATATATATATATATATATATATATATATATATATAACCAAGAAGCTCAACAAACTCCAAGTATGATAGACAAATAGATCCATACTCAGACACATTATAGCAAAAATGCGGCAAGTGAAAGAGAAAATCAAAATTTATAAAGCTAAAACAACAACAGCAATAACAAAAAAATCTCATCACATGCAAGGAATCCCCAGTAAGATTAACAGCAGACTTTTCATCAGAAACAACGGAGGCCAGAGCCCATAGGATGGTATATTCAAAGTGCTGAAAGCAAAATATTGTCAAATAAGAATCTTACATTCAGTAAAATTATCTTTTAAAAATGAAGGCAAACTAAAGCTATACAAAGATAAACAAAACCTGAGAGAATTTGTTGATAGCACACCTGCCTGACAAGAAAAATTCAGCCAGTGGGAAAACTAGAAAAACATATGCAAAAAATGAATCTGAGCTGTGAACTCTCTCCATATACAAAAATTAACTCAAAATAGATTAAAGACCTTCATACCAGACCTGCAACAATAAACCGTACAGAAGAAAACATCGGTACTAAGCTTATAGAGCTAGGATTCAAGGAAGACTTCATGAACTTGACCTCAAAGGCAAGGGAAGTAAAAGCAAAAATAAATGAATGCGACTTAATCAAACTAAAAAGCTTCTGCACAGCAAAAGAAACCATCAACAAGGCAAAGAGACAGCCAACTGAATGGGAGAAAATATTTGCAAATAATGCATCAGATAGGGGTCCAATATCTAAAAAATATAAAGAACTAATAAGACTTAACAAAAAACCAAACAACCCAGTTAAAAAGTGGGCAGAAGAACTAAACAGACACTTCTCCCACAAAGAAATACAAATGGCCAGCAGACATATGAAAAAATGCTCATCCTCACTAGCTATCAGGGAAATGCAAATCAGAACCACAATGAGATACCACCTCACACCTGTGAGAATGGCTGTTATCAACAAGACAAGGAATAACAAGGGCTGGAGAGGATGTGGAGAAAAAGGAACTCTGGTACACTGCTGGTGGGAGTGCAAACTGGTACAACCACTGTGGAAGGCAGTGTGGAGGCTCCTCAGAAAATTGGGAATGGAGCTACCATGTGACCCAGCAATCCCCCTTCTGGGGGTCTACCCAAAAAACCTGAAAACCTTTGTCCACAAAGACTTATGTACCCCAATGTTCATCGCAGCACTGTTCACGGTGACCAAAACATGGAAACAACCAAAGTGCCCTGCGACAGATGACTGGATAAAGAAGCTGTGGTACATATACACAATGGAATATTACTCAGCCATAAGAAAAGATGAAATATTGCCATTTGCAACCAAATGGATGGACCTAGAGATCATCATGCTTAGTGAAATAAGCCAGACAGAAAAAACAAAGAACTCATATGCGGAATATAAAACTGAAAGCAACAAAGAGGAAAGAAATGAACAAAGAAACAAATAACCCATGGACACAATCAATAGTTTAATGTTTATTTGGGAACGAGTGGGTTAGGGAGGGAAGAAAGGGGAGGGGGTGGGAGAAGGGAAAGGGGAGGGGGTGGAAAAGGAGGGAGAGGAAGCTTAATATAAGTTGATGGAAAGAGAAGTCACATTAGGTGGTGAACTTATTATACATCAAGTTGACAATGCACTGTAGAATTGTATGCCTGAAACCTATGTAATCCTTGCTAACAGATGTCACCCCAATAAGTCTAATAATAAAAATGAATTTAAAAAAAAAGAAAGAAAAGAAAAATTCAGCCAGAAAGCATGTGACCACAGAAAATAATTTAAATTACATGTTATATAAAAAGGCTAAATGAAATAATCAAAAGAAAAGCAGATTTTTAAAAATCCTCTCAAATTAACAATAGAACTAGCATTGACCCAGCAATTCCTTTTTTAGGTATTTATCTGAAGAATATGAAAACACTAATTCAAAAAGATATGTGTACCCCCTCTTTATTGCAACATTATTTACAATAGCCAAGACATCACAACCTAAGTGTCCAATGTTGGATGAATGGATAAAGAAGATGAGGTACATATACACACATATGAGGTCTGCAATTAAGTTCATGAACTCATCCTAGAAAATGTACCATATACCTCATTGCTGAATATCACTATGGTCACCTTCTAAATATTCCCCTTGGGAAGCTATGCACCAGCACCAGTGCCTAGTCCACACTTCAAAGCAATTTTGGAACTCTTTTTCTGTTGTCATATAACGCTTGATATCCTGAATGACATCAAATGTCTTCCTATTTCCATTATCTTTGGGTAAAGAAAAAAGTCATCGGGGGCCAGATCAGGTGAGTAGAAAGGGTGTTCCAATATAGTTAGTTGTGTACTAGCTAAAAACTCCCTCACAGACAGTGCTGTGTGAGCTGGTGCATTGTCACAATGCAAGAGCCATGAGTTGTTAACGAAAAGTTCACATCATTTTTGTCTAACTTTTTCATGCAGCCTTTTCAGCATTTCCAAATAGGAAACTTGGTTAACTGTTTGTCCAGTTGGTACAAATTCATAATGAACAATCCCTCTGATACCAAAAAAGGTTAGCAGTATCATTTTGACTCTTGATTGGTCATGGAGAACTGGCTGACTTCCATTGTGCACTTTGACTCTTTGTTTCAGGGTCGTATTGGTACACCCATGTTTCATCACCAGTGACAACATGGCTCAAAACATCTTCTTGCTTCTCCTAAAGGTCTTGGCAATCTTCTACTCTCCTTTGCTGCTCTTCATCGGTGAGCTCCTTCGGGACCAGTTTTGCACACACCTTTCTCATGCCAAGATTTCAGTTAATATTTTCCTGTTTCTCTATTGATGTTACTTGGTCTGCTATGCTTCTCACAGTCAGCCAACGATTTTGACACACAATTCAAAGAATTTTTGCTCATCAGTTCTGCTCATTACTGACTGTTCTGACCTCTCTTCATCAGTGACCCTTTCTCTCCCCTCAGAAAAACATTTATCCATTTGTACACTGCCGTTTTCTTCATGGCATTATCCCCATATACTTGGACTAAACTGTCTCTGATTTCACTTCCACTCTTGCCAAGTTTAACAAGAAATTTAATGTTTGTTCCTTGCTCTAATTCAAACTCTGACTTTCTTGCAATGGCACAAAAACACACAGTATAATGAACACCACTCAGCAAGACACTGCCACATATCAACACGGACACAGCTGTGGAACATGGATATACCTTATGAAATCTTACTGAGTTGTTTGTACAGTGCTGCCAAGGCAAGCACATGGTGGCAACTTTGCGAATTTAATTGTCAGATCTCATATACACATATATGAGCTCAGATATTTAATTTTGCGAATTCATCCTAGAAAAAGTGCTACATAACCTATTGATGAACATCACTACAGTCACCTTCCAAGTACTCCCCTTGGGAAGCAATGCACCAACACCAGTGCCTAGTCCACCCCTCAAAGCAATTTTGGAACTTTTTTTCTGGAATGGCTATCAGAGTTGTCATAACCTTGAAACCTTACCAAGTTGTTTGTACAGGGCTGCCAATGTAAGCTCACAGTGGCAAGTTGCAAACATAATTGTCAGATTTTGGGTACGACTACAGCTCTGATGGCCATTCCAGAAAAAAGGTTTCAAAATTGCTTTGAAGGGTGGACTAGGTGCTGGCATCAGTGCATAGCTTCCCAAGGGGAGTATTTTGAAAGTGACCGTTGTGATTTTCAGCAATGGGTTATGTAACACTTTTTCTAGGATGAGTTCATGAAATTAATTATCTGACCTCATATATTTATGTATGTACAAGTATACACACATGCAACACACTGGAATACTACTCAAACATAAAAACAATTAAATATTGCCATTTAAGACATAGATGGATCTTGAGTATATTATGCCAAGTGAAATAAGTCAGATGGAAAAGGACAAAAACAGCATGATTTCCCTTGTATGTGAAACATAAAACAAAAAATAAACAAAATAAAGCAAAAACAAACTCATGGATACAGACAACAGATTGGTGGCTACCAGAAGGGAAGTGGGGAAAGGGCAAAATGGGAAAAGGGGGTCAAATATATGGAGATGGATGGAAACTAGACTTTTGATTATGAGCAAGCTACAGTGTATGCAGATATCGAATTATAATCCAGCACACCGGAAGCATATATAATGTTATTAACCAATGTTACCACACTTAAAAAATACATTAGGTATAAAATTTTGAATATAATAAAAATGGCAATTTCAGTTATGTTTAGAAAATAATTATGAGGACAGCATATATTAAATTTTGAGGCTACAGTCAAAGCTTTAGTTAGTCAAGAAAAATCATACTTTTAAAGGCTTATGTTATTGGAAAAGAATAAATGAGCAACCATTTCATTCTGGGAAGTAAAAGGAGATTTCTTTATCTGCAGCCTGATATGTCCAAAGTTGCTCAGGGGATTACATGAAAATATGAATGTCCCTGGCTGATGAATTGGCCATGGTTAAAATTAACCCTCACTTACAAATCTTCTGACTCCATCGAGAGGGGATCAATCCATCTTGCTTTTCACGTGACCATTTTGAGGGGTCAGTTTCTCCCTAGCAATGGGTAGGATACATATGCAATAGATCTACCTGAAGTAAGTTGTCAAAAAAGCCAGACTTCACGCAATCGGTGGAAGTCATATTGATTCCTTGTATCACAAGCAAAACCATTGACAGAGGTGGATAGGGCAAGATTCAGCCAGGTGAACAACTGAGGAAAGGAAATTAATGTAAAAAGGATACTGATATGAAAGAAAAGGATCTAAATAGCAAAGGTAGGCTCTTGGGAAAATTGGTAAAGGGACCCTCTTTGTCATCACACTGCAAAAGTCTAAAGGGAGATCTGCAGAATATCATCACACACCATAAATGGAACACCTAACTCATTCTTTGTTTACTTTCATTATGTATAATTGCAGTTATAAACCTAGTTTTCTCAAATGTCAAGTCAATGTTTCCTAAGGCTTGTTTAATTTTCAAGGCAAAGCCCCAACATATTTTGTTCACTATGCTATGAAATTTTGGTTCCTGTTTGAAGTAGATTCACTCCCATTTCTTTCTTCTTTATTTCCTTTTTGTTTTCTACTATTTATCCTAGGATAATAAGAACCTCCCACAAATTAACCTTTCATCAGCAATTGGTTCTTGCATGTGAATGTTTTTCTGATTGCTGAAAAGGTGAAGGTGAACGTCTGAAAGCACTTCAAAACTCGGGGAGGAACTCAGAGATGGGGTGGGTATTGCTGGGGTCCTCTGAGTAGGGGGCACACATGACTCCACTTCAGTTTTGCCTGGGCTACTGAGCACGGGAAAATGGAAGGTCAGCCCTAGACAGTCACAGGTCCTAGTGCCAATACTGTGCTTGGTCTCAGACATTCAAGTTCCAACACTTGATTTTCCTGGAGTCATTAAGGGGAAGTCACCGCTTTGGCCTGCTCTGTCCATCTTTGGTGTTCATCGGCCTTACTTCGGCTGCTCCCCTCTCTCTTCGCACAGGGTGTCTGCAAAGAAACCAGCTTCTCTTGATTACAGCTGATGCCTGCAGGAAGCAAGGCTGGAAGGTGCACCCTTGGCGACACACCAGAGCCTCCCAGGGAAGGCCCCCGTGCCTTTTACACTTGAGTGACACATGAAAAGTATCACTGAGCTGGCTGCTGGTATCAGTATCTAGGGTTTGGGCTGACAAGCAGTTTCCCCCACTTGGAACGGTGAATTTCAACTTCTGTGCCAAAGACAAGACACATCCCATGGTGCACACGGCATGTTGTGGCCCGTTCTAACACTTCCTTTCGTATTTGTACTCTCCAGACCTACATACCACTACTCAACTGTGACTCTGATAAGGCTTCCGGTATTTTTTAAAATCTGGTGTCATGTCCTTGTATGGGGTAAATAGAAAGGGGTTGGCCCCCAGCAATGATGTGGCTGCCGCATTCTACCTACTACAGGTAACCTAAGTAGCTTTCCCAAGAGAGGCTTCAAGGTCAACTATTTTTCTCTTATCCTGTTTCTTTTATCAATGCATGGAAAAATTATTTCGATGTTTGTTTGTTTTTTAAGTTAAATGCAAGAATGAGCCATAAACTCTATGTTTATTTTTGGATGCATGCTCTAATGCAGTAAACAATTCTCACGAGTGCCACTCAGCATAAGCAGACCTCTCCAGTGGCTGCATCTGAGTGGCCTTCAGCTTCCTGTTGATAATCTGAAAGAGACCCACCACCCAGCCTCCTCAGGTCTTCCCACCATTGCTGTTGCCAGCTGTGGGATTTGCTAATCTAATTTATCGTACAAAAATATGAATGCGATCAGTTAACCTGACTTGTGTATTTTTGTTTCAAGGTACTACTTCAGGATTTTCAATGTTTTACATCAGCTATTGAATATTTAATCCATGGCTAAAGTGATGAGTCACTAACAAACAAAACTTGATTTCCCTCTGGGGGTGTGCCTTCCTTCCTTATAATTCAACTTGTATATGTATCTGTCATGGCCCAAAAGGGCGTGGGCAATTTCTTCAGTGTGGGAGAATCTTAGATGATTAGCTACAACCTCAGTGTTTTGAAGGTGTGACTGTTGTGGGCAAAACCACATAATTAATTAGACTTGAACAGTCTGTGAGCCCAATGTCTGACCTTGAAATTAACTGAAGCCCTTCCAGAAAGAAAAAAGGAGAAAAGGATGACTTACATCTTTTAGAATATAAAAACTTTAAAATGTTTCAATAATTCTTAAAATGTCAGTAATTGCCTTACTTCCCTGTGCTTAAAGGGATTTATTAAGAGTTATTTTCCCATGACAACTTAAAACACTGAGAGTTGAAAAAAAAGGAACTAGAATGATTGACTTTGCTGAGTTCAAGTTGCAGTTGCACACTAACTATGGGTACAGTGAATTTAAAGGGGCAGATGAGCTCTGAAAATAGGCTCTGAGTTAGCTAATCACCCCGTGGAAGGTAATGTATTGGAGCTATATAGTAAATGGGTCATCCCAGGCTTAATTCTGTCATAGTTTCAGGACCAGGCACAGTGCTGTGATTTTGCAGATAAGATCTTTTGCTCTGAGTCAAAAAATGTAAGAAAGCCTCTCCCTACATCATCCCACAGAGCAAACAGCAAGGCACCCAGGGCCCTGACATCACCTCTTTGATGCCTCAGCCAGACCCCTGCTCAACCTGGAGGGCCTGGAGGGTCTTCCCATGACTCCTGCTGGCTTCTGTGTGATGACCAAGCTTCAGGTAACTTCAGAGGAATGAAGAAAGCACTGAACTTTATTAAATAAGAAGCACTCTTTAGCCTGTGGAGAAAGCATTCAAGTAGGCAAACAACAATTTCCTGAAAGCAGACTTCACCTTCTGACTCAGCGATGATTGTCCCTAGAATGTGTTTTCATGAACTAGATCCATCAATGTTCTATTCAGCATAAAGAGTAAAGGAAAAGAAATACTTTTCCAGTAAAGACTGGACAATAAGGGAGTTCCCTGGTGGTGCAGTGGCTTAAGGCTTCGTCGCTAGTGCTGTCAGTGCTGCGGCCTGGGTTCGATTCCTGACCAGGGAACTATCCACATACAAAAACAAACAAACAAACAAAAAACAACTGGACAATAAATTTAGGACTGGGTCAACTGCAAAGAGGCTAATGGGAAGCTCTGGTGGGCTCCCAGACCTGCTGGGACCTGGATCACTGCCTCATCCCCGGAGCAGCCCAATCAAGATACGGCTACTTTAGTTTGGCCCCTACTCACCATGGTCATTGCTGCCAGCAAATGGTCCACCATGTTTGTGTCATTCACTCAGAATCCAGGGTCCTGGCAGTGGACCTGAAATTGGCCAAGCATCAGTCCCATGCCTCCTCCCACCCTGCCAACATCCAAGAGAGGAGGGATTTTCTTTCCTCTTCAGCTTCCACAGAGGTGCAGTCAGTGGGAGGCAGCAATCCAGAGTTACCCCTGTGCGGAGACCACACAGTGGGGGAAAGGTCACTTCTCGTGAGGATTGAGGTGCCACGGTGAGAGCAGATAAAAGCTTGGCAGCCAAACCAATCGGTAAAGGCAAAGGTGCACCTGTAATGAGGTTCCAGGAGCCCAGCCCATGAGGGCATCACCCCTCTTCAGAACCCCCACAGCATCTGTGTGGATCCTGGCCCTTGTCACTTCACATAGTCTGCCCAGGGTTTCTGAGTACCTCCCAGCGAGATGGCAGGCTTCTTACAGTGATCTCCAAGGAAGCCAGCACAGTGCTATGAACATAACAATTACTCAAAACATATGCGTTGACTAAGAATATAAAACCAATGACATATGTGAATATCACATGAAAGCGCATTGCACTATTTTCTGGAGACCTAGGACAGTGTCTGGGGACAAACCCTAAAGCTGAGCAAACCCATGTTCTCATCTGAGACCCGTGTAACCTTGGGCCAGTTATTTCTCTTTTCTGGGCCTCAATTTCCTCATCTATAGATCTGAATGATAATACCTACCTTAAAGAGCTTTGGGGAACATTAGAGACAATGTAGGCAAAGTATCTGGCACCTACCAGGCATCCAAAACACAGTTTTAACAATTGTACTTGGACATGGACTTCTTCATATGGTATTCCTCAAACAGACACTTCATGCCATGATTAAAGACAAATGTGTTGTGTCTTTAAGTTTGTCTTAAGAGAATATTTGTTTAACCCCAAATTTGCTTTGCATCATAGCATATGTGTGTGTGTATATATATATATATATATATATATATATATATATATATATATATTACATACATAATTATTTTTGATTTCTAGATTTTTATACCTTGGCATTAGAAGATTGACATTTATTGATAATGTGTTTTAAATGGTATTATAAAAAGTAATGATGCAACTTGATCCTGTGTCTAGAAAATTCGTTACAATATTTTGGGTGGGCGGGTAATAGCAAAGATTTTTTCATCAAAGTTTTTAGTTTGATTTGAGGCAAGAAGATTAAAAGCCTTGACACTTGGTTAATTAAGGCACTGAATTGTCAAGTGCCAACAAGTATTTGGTGAGGGCTCACTATGGGCAAGGCACAGTCCTAGACATTTAATATGCCCCAGGGAACAAACCAGAGACAGATTCCAGCCTTTCTGGGGTCAGATTCTAACAAGAGGAGATAAGACCACCAAGAAGAGACAGAAAACAAAAATAAACTGAACTCTCTGTTAAAAGATGGCCAATATTGTGGGGAAAGGCAGAGGAATCAAACGACTGGGTGTGGGACTGAGTACAGGTAAATAGGATGAACCTCAGGGTGGCCTCGGTGAGAAGGCCACGTGCGGGCAAAGACTAGTAGAGTCCGATCAGGAGAGTCAAAGCCCCAAAATGTGCCCTGAGAACACAATGATCCAGAATGGCTTTCTGCGGGTGTCGCATCACTCTGAAAGCTGCCAGGTTCTTTTTTTTTTTTTTTTTCCTCTTAGGACGTGCTCTGTAGGTATAACCAGTCATTCTTTGAGAAACTGTCTCCTCCCCTCCTCCCCACCCTTCCTTTCAAGGCTTATGTATAGGATATGTGCTCAGAGAGGCAGCCAGATTTATACTAAGGAAAAAAGTTAAGTTCTTTTAACAAGAAATTTGTTCCTGCGGGGAGATTTTTTTTTTTCATTTGAAATTTAAATAAAACCTACCCAAACTACGTACTTATGAAATGTTTTTTAAAAGGGGCCTATCGATCCAAAACATGTCCAAACAAGAGCGAGTGGGATACACCTGGGAATAGAGTGTGTTCTCTTGCACATGGGTTTTAGTAACCACCACACCTATTTTCAGCAGCTCCCCTGAGATCTGCCAGGATTTTGCTCTTGTTTGCCTGAACAAAAGAGTCATGGCCCTGGGCCAAGGAGACACCCGCGTAGGAGGGAATCCCTACCTGCCATTACTGGGATATTCAGAAAACCGAGATTGTCGTGAAAAAATCCTGTTTTTGACACAGAGTTCTCCCAGAGACTGGTAACTCTCGTTAGCTTTTTTTTTTTTTTTTTTTTTTTTTCCTTGTTACATCAAACTCAAGAACTCCAAAGCTGCAGCATTGCCCCATGGGATAAAGAAGAAGAGGGGAAACCATGCTGTGATTACCGGTCTCCATGGTATCGAGGACGCAAGAGGTTTGGGAATGGTAACTGCAAACTCAGCTAAGGACACCTAATGCCCAGATTCAGCAGAATAATCAGTTGGGAATAAAGAAACTCTATCCTTATGAGGGACCTGTGCTGAAAAGGAGCTTTAGATTCCTCTGGGATCAGGCTACTATCTGGGTAAATTTGTTGGACTCGATTCTTGTTATGTTTACTCAAGTTGTGTTTCTCTCCTAAATCCCCTTTCCTCCATTCCATAATTAAAAAGTGGCCCCCATCAAAGCTCCTCTCTCTAAGAATAGTCCCTTTTAATGTTCCTTTGACCTGGGAAAGTGCAGTCTTTGGAGAGACATTTTCCAAACTGTTACTAAGGAAGTGAGTTACAAATGCCCGCAGCAGCAGCTTGGAACGAATAGCGCTGATCTGACCTCGTGGCCTCCTACCTGACATAGACAGACAATAGGGCCATTGCAATTGTCCTGACAAAATCAATTGCAGACTAATATCAGGCTAGGTTAATGTGCTTTACTGTTTTTGATGGACTGATACACTGAGCAAAATTGAACAAATCTTAAGTGCACAATTGAATGAAATTGTACAAGGTGAGCACTCAGATCAGCGAACAGAAGTCCCCTCATAGTTCCTGACCCCCAGTCACTATCTTACTTTCTCCTTGGACACCATGGAGTAGTTTTGCCTGTTTTTGAACTTGATGTAAGTGCAATCCTATAGAATGTAGAGAATGTATTCTTTTAGAGCTGGCTCTCTTCACTCAAAATTATGTTCATGAGCTAAGGAGTAGCAATAAAGAGTTCATTTTTATTATTTTATACAAGTCTATTATGTGAATATACCAGAATTTATCTATCCATTTATCCATTTTGGATATTTGGATCATTTATGCATACCTTCATAAACATTCTTGTACATGTTTTTGATGATGTGCACATGTCTGCATTTCTGCTGCATATACACCTTCTTGGTCCATGGGATGTGTGTCCATTCAGCTTTCATAAATGCCCAACCATTATCCAAAGCAATTACATTAGTTTACCTCCCAGTATAGGAGAGGTCCAGTTGCACCAGTTTATGGGCTGAATTATATCCTAAAATTCATATATTGAGTTCCTAGCCCCCAGGGCTTCAAAATGTGACTGTAACCAAAAATAGGGTCTTTAAAGAGGTGATTAAGGTCATTGGGTTGGCCCATAATCTAATATGACTCGTGTTCTTATAAGAAGAGGGACACAGACATAGAGAGAAGACCACGTGGGGACACAGAGAGAAGATGACCATCTATACGCCAAGGAGAGAGGCCCCAGAACCAACCATGCTAACACCTTGATCTTGAATATCTAGCCTCCAAAACTGGGGAGAAATAAAGTTCTGTGGTTGAAGCCACCTTGTCTGTGGTATTTCGCTATGGCAGCCCAAGCAACCTGATACACACTGCACTTCACATCTTCACCAAAATGTGGTACAGCTGGCCACTTTTAATTTTAGCCATTCTGGGGGAGGGTAATGCATTGATACTTTATTGTTCTAATTATCTGCATTTCCCTGCCACCTAATGAAATAGAGCAACCTTTTCCATGTTTATTGACCATTTGGAGATCCTCTTTAGTGAACTGCCAATTCAAATCTTTTTCCTTTGGATGTCTTTTTTGATTTGTAAGAGTTTTTTTATACATATATTCTGGATGTAAGCCCTTTGTCAAGTAAGCAAATACCTTCTCCCATTCTGTGGCTTGCCTTATTGATAGTGTCTTTTGATGAGCAGAAGTTTCTAATTTTAGTACAACCCAACTTATCAATGTTTTTCTTTATGTTTTGTGTTCTACTCAAGAAAGTTTTACTTACCCTCTGGTAATGTAGATCTCCCATCTTTTCTTCCAGAAGCATTGCTGTGCTTTCATATTTAGAGTCCCAATATGATAGGAATTCATTCTTGTATATGACCTGAGGTAGCGGTCAAGATTCATTTTTTCTCCATGAATATATCCAATTTATCTAGTACCATTTATTGAAAAGGCCATTCTTTCCTTACTGCTCTGCATTTGTCAGCTTTATCGTAAATTAAGTTTAGGTATACTCCGGAAATATTGCAGACTTGGTTCCAGATCCCCTCAGTACATGAATATGACAATAAAGTGAATATTGCAATAAGGCAAGTCACATGAATTTTGTGGTTTCCCAGTACATTTAAAAGTTATGTTTATATTATACTATAGTTCATTAAGTGTGCAATAGCATTATGTCTAAAAATACAGTGTACATATAGGCTGACCAGTCATAACATTTTAAATGGAACAGAAAACAACAGTACTGTCCTGTTTCAAATGGTACCTATGGTCAACTTACTGACACTTTGAATTTAGCCCAGTGAGACTAGGGCACACCTCAGCTCAACTTTTTCCACTGTTAAGAACTCAAAAACAGCAGGCTGTTTGAACCAAACATCTGAACACCCTTCCATGTTGATGGGCACTGCGTGTGCCCTGTGTGTGCAAGGTCAAGTGTGATGGAGGGGAGACAGCACGTGACCACACAGGACCGGTTATATCCCAGTATTGCTAATGTAACAAAAATATTTCAGTGGAGGCAAAATTTTTCAGCCTGCCTCATAGTTTTAGATGAAATACAGGAGTTCCCTGGTGGTGTAGTGGCTTAGGGCTTTGGCGCTGGCGCTGTCAACGCTGCAGCCTGGGTTCGATTCCCGGCCAGGGAACTACCCACAAAAAAAAAAAAAAAAAAAAAAAAAAAAAATACAAGTTATCAGGTATGACAAATTAGGGAGGTAATTTGGCACTCTGTCAAATGTTCTCTTCCTTCAAAGAGGACTTAGTTTTACTTCCTGGCATGCAAGTAGAATAAGAGCTAATTACTTTAATCCAGTTTAGGTCAAAAGGAGTCAAAGCTCCTGTTCACTTTTGGGCGAGGGGTGTCTATTTCCAGTTTACCCTTCACTGAGTGTAACCCCGCCTGGGCTTTAAGTGAAAGGGTAAATGTTGCCCAAAGTTCTGCTTGGTTTCCAGGCTTCGTAGACACTGCTTTATGTTTGGTGCCTCAACTCCATACTATGTTGAATCAGGAAATGCTTTCAAGGAGGAAAGAGCTATGGCATGTTGGGCTCCTCTCAATTTACTTCCCCGTGTCTGAGGTTCTGACTCACATTATCGGAAATGGAAGTGAATGACGTGGTCAACGGTTGTCTACAAAGGGGGAGAACAGTGAGAAGTATCAAGTAAGATGACGATCATATACCCGCCAATCAAAACCACCCCTTAAATTATTTGTTATAAAAATGGTGCATGCCTATTGAAATAATAATATAATAGAGAAATGGATAGAGTAAAAAGTGAAAATTCACTGTCCTTTCTGCCTCTTTATCTCAATTATTACTCACCGGGGGTAATCCCTGAACTAATGTGGGTTGTGTGTGTGCATGTTTGCACATGTGTGTTTTCAATTTTTAAAATGAGAACATGCTGTTCTAAAACTTCTTCATTTTCTATTGGCAATATATCATGGGCATACTTCCATGTACACACACACACACACACACACACACACTCACACACAAGGGCTGATAGAAAAAACAGAGCCATAAATGCCTCTATTTTTCATATTACATGGCTGGTTACTTTCCTGACAGCCCTCATATATCTACTTTATTTCTATTAACAACTTTATAGTAAAGAAGATATCTTAACTTATTAAAACATTTATTGATGGGTATTTACATTATTTTCAATATTTTGCTTTTAGAAACAATGCCACAATAAATATCCTTGAACATAGGCAATTGCTCCATCCTATGTGTCTATGTGTGTGTGTATCTGCATGTATATACGTGTGTGTGTATAATTGCATATCTCTGTAGAATAGATGTCTAGAAGTGCAATGTGTGGGTTAGAGAGTACGTATTTTACAATTGGAAACATAATGCAAGTTTTCCCTGTAACATTTACAATCTTTTTAATTACATTTGTTTGTTTGTTTGTTTGTTTTTCCGAGAATATACCAGGTAACTGGGTGACAAGAAAGGGCTGCAGATTCTTTTGTTCTTTCAGAAGTTATGGTCTAGACAGGGATTAACAAACTACAGCCTCTGGGTCAAATGTTGCCTACAGCCTGTCTTTGCCAAATGTGGCCCACAACCTGTTGTTGTATGGCTCATGAGCTAAGAATTATCTTGACATTTTTAAGGATTTGTTAAAAAAAAAAATCAAAGAATATGCAAAAGAGACTGTGACCTACAAAACCTAAATATTTACTATATGACCCATTATGAAAAAAGTTTACTGACCACTGGCCTAGAGCATCCTTTTTAAATCTTAATGTACATTTGAATCCTAGGAAATTAAATTCAGAAGTCAAAAGTGGGTTTTAGATTCTACGTCTCTAACAAGGTCCCACGTGATGCTGTTGCTGCTGGTACCTGGACCATACTTTGAGTAACAAGGGTCTGGGGCTGCACTCTCCAAAACACTAGTACTTGCAATGTGGTTAGTGCAACAGAGGAGCTGAATTTTTAATTTTATTTTATTGTAACAAATTGACATTTAAAATTTAAAACTACTACTTGACTCAGTGAGTGGAATGTGAATCTACTTTTCAATTGTCAATTGTCAATTTTATAAAATTTAAATACAGATCAATTATTTCCAATAAAAAATTAGTGTCTAAATTGAGATGTGTTCTGCATGTAAAATGCACACCATATTTTGACTACTCTGTACAAAAAAAAACTGTAAATTTTCACCATATATACATATCCCAAATCATTATGTCGTACACCCTAAACTTACACAATGTGTTAGGTCCATTATCTCTCAAAAAACTGAGACAGAAAGACTCTAAAATAGCTCAGTAATAGTTTTGATATGATTACATGTTGAAATATTGTTACATGTTCAGTTACATTTTAATTAATTAATTTTAATTGCCTCTTTTTACTTTTTAAATGTAGCTATCAAAACTTTTTGAATTACCTACGTGACTCATGTTCTGTTTCTATAGAACAGCACTGGTCTAGGGTGGTCCAGGTCTGTGTGCCTAAATGTATCCAGCAGGCCAGGTGGGAATGGCAGAATGGGAGAAGCTAGCTCATGGAAGATGTTGTAAGGAATAAATGGATGGCATTTATCCATTTATCTAGAGAGTCTCACGTGAAGAAGGAGCTCAGAATCCATTTTCCCCCCAATGGCTTGTGTTCTTACCCTTTATGGAAGTGACACCATAATGCTGTACATTTCAGTGTATTCTCCTTTGTATGAGTGGTGAATTCCAGGCCATCCTGGAAAAACTGAGCATAGTATGTATCGAATAAAGTAATGAAGGATCAGAGTGAGTTTAGATGTTTTACTTAAAGTCAGGAGAAGACAGGAAATGTTCCTAAAGAATATCTGCAACCAGAAGATTTGAAAACAACTTTCCTAGTGGATACCTATGAGCAAAGAAAAAAAGAGAAGAAAGGAACCACAGAATAAGATTCTACAGAATAGATTCTACCAACAATCTAGAATCTTCTTTCAGACAATCTCAATTTTAACTGATGGGGTAAGTGCATTCTTAACATAATTGGAAGTGTGTACTTAATCCAATCCATAAATGCTTAACTTAAAGACCATTTAAGTTCTGAAACCTAAAGAACTCAAAACAAAGGTAGTAATGACATGGAAAGAGGAAAATGGAAATTTGTTATAGTTATTCCACTAATTGAGTTTCTTCTACAGTCTTTACTTAGAATATCTATTTATAAGTGTCTTATTTTTTTTTAAATGCAACTCAAACCAACAGGTTTCTTTGACAAAGAGTGAGAAGGATTTTTCACTTTACAATAGAACTTCTCTTTGCTAAGTATTCATGGATCTCACATGGAATGGTCTTTGAACAGAGCCTCTCTTAACTCATAAGAGAAATTCATTGTCATGACCACCACCTACTAAAGAATAGTTAACACAAAGATGACAAACTTTGCTATTATTAATAAGTTAACAGGGAACTGTAACTTGATTTGTCAAAAGAAAATTACTTGCATGTGGAGTCCAAACATTTATCACGTACCTAAAGTGGAGTCACCTGAACTTGGAATAAAATGGATGGTGTGGACTGTTACTCTTCTTGGAAGCTGTCCATTTACCAAAAGGTCTGGGTGGACAGGGAGGCTGGACTTGAGGGTGATAGTATTTTCCGGCTTAAAAAGGCAAGCCATATCTGTAGCTACATGACAAATTAAGGTCACAAGACACTGAGCTAGGAGGTACAGTCAAGGAGAAGTGCTGGCGGGTCTTTAGGGTAGACTCTGCATCCTTGTTATCCTCATTTATTCTTTTGATGATTGTACATCTTCTTTGTGGAACCAGCCTGGCCCAGCCAAATCAGAGTCATAGTGATTGGCTGAACACGCTCACGGGCACATGAACCAGGTGAGAGCAAACAATGTTCTCTCTCAAATGGTGACAGGAGTGACAAGGGCACAGAACTGTGGGAGCTGATTCAGCTTAATAGCAGTGGCACCCTAAATAGATTGCCAGTTAGTTCCTGCTCTCTGGACTTTGGAGATTGCTGCCCTTTACAGGTTGTTCTGTTTTTCCTTGGATTCTATAAAGCTCTCCAAATCCTTTCAATAGATTATTTGGTTGTGGTTAACCACACTTGTTTCTGTTGCTTGTAAACAAAGACCTTGATGCACTCTGGATGTACACAATAGGAAGATACATTAGAAGGAAATGAGCCCATCACTAGGTTATTATTAGGCAGAATTAGATACAAACAATCTCAGAAAGGCAAAATCTGACCTAGCTACTCGTAGACAGAAATAGTGTATTGCCACAAGATTGCCTACTAAGAAACTGGATGTACCTACCAAGAAATTCTTTCAAGTTCTTCCTTCAATCTAATTTAAAATTCTCAAGTTTTAGACTGTCGTTTAATGCTATTATCTCATTACAGATTTATTAAATCCTCATTAGGTAACAAGAATGACAAAATGTTGTTGCAGAGAGATGAATATGTGAGCATCCATTATACTCTTTTTTCGACTTTTGTGAAGTTTGAAACTCTGCTCATTAAACAACTCCCTGCTCCCTCCTTCTCCCAGCCTCTCCCAACCACCACTCTATTTTCTGTCTCTATGAATCTGACTACTCTAGGTACCTCATGTAGGTGCAATCGTGCATCATGTATCTTTTTGTGACTGGCTTACTTCACTTCGCATAAGCCCCTCAAGGTTCATCCAGCTTAGAGCCCCTGTTAGAAATTCTTTCCTTTTCAAAGACTGCATTATTTTGTTGCATAAATAAATCACATTTTATTTATTCAATTATCCATCAGTGGATACTTGGGTTGCTTCTACCTTTTGAGTGTTGGGAATAATGTTGCTATGAACCTGGATGTAGAAGTATCTCTTTGAGAGCCTGCTTTCAATTCTTTCGGTTATATAGCCAAAAGTGAGATTGCCAGATCATATGGTTTTAAGATTTTGAGGAACCACCATACTATTTTTCACAGCAGCTACACCATTTTGCATTGCCAGCAGTCATATATGAGTTTTCTCATTTCTCCATGTCCTCAACACCACTTGTGATTTTCCTTTTAAAAATTATTATAGTCATTTGAATAGGGTGAGCTTGGGTACTGCAACACTCAAGTCTGATGGGGATAATGTAAAACAATAACCTATGGCCGAGGGTATGCAAGTAGCCATCGCTGGTGAGCTTGAAGAGGTCTCTCTGCAGGACAAGGTCACAGACCAGCTGGTGCCAGAGAACCTGAAAGAGCCAGCAGGAGCCATGGCTGCCCCGATGAGGGAAGTACAGTACAGCCACACCCAGAAAACTGCTTAGCTAGGGCTACTTTCTACCACAAGTATGTAGAGAAAAGGCTGGCAGAGTACAAAGAGGAACCAAAGTTATTAAAAGAATGGAGAAATTGGTCCATAGCAAAGATTAACGCTCCAAGGGGTAGTTTGGGTCATCGCTGTTCACTGTTTACAAATATATGATGGGCAAAATCAGCAAGGGAATTCGTTTTTGAAGAAAAGAAATGTGTTAAGTAGGGGAAATACAGGAGCAATATCGCAGAGACCTAAAAAGGAGCATCTGGGTTTGATCTTAGGAAAAAAAAAATAAGATAAAGCTATACAAAATGAGGAATAGTTTTACCAAAAAGGGAGGAAGTACTATTTACTATTTTTGGAACTCCCTCTGCCGAAAGTAGTTTGTCTTATTGGAGGGAAAGTTCAATCTTTCTACAGATCAATCAGAGTAACAGATGAATGTTCAATCTCTGGCTTCTTGAATATTCTTTTTTTTAACTTGGTCATTCAAAGTGAACATTCCCCTATTCCCAACTGATTTCAGAAAACTCTCAACATTCAAATTCAGCATGTCTGAACTCAAACTCAAACTCCTCCTACCTCTTTAAAAAATCCCCCTGACACCCATGGCTGTCCCTGCCCACGTGCATGGGCCACCAAGCCACCTTGCTTGTCCTTTTGCATCACTATCTCTCCTCCTCTTCTTAACATACCCAGTGGGTGGTTTCTTCTTCTGAACTGCTTTCTGGTTCTGCTTCCTCCCTTCATTCTCGACTGCCTCAGATCTGCTCCTCACCCCAGCCTTATCTATAGTGTGCCACCAACTTCCTCAACCAGGAGACTCACCTCGAGTCTCCACCCTCAGCCCTCCACTCCACACCCATCTCCAGCACTCCCAGCCCCCAGACCACCCACCACTCCTGGTTTCCCAAACAGTAGTCAGAAAACCTTAAAATGACCTTCAAGGTGAATTAACCTCCACCCCATACACCATCACCCCTTCCAGGACTCACCAGTCATGCTTTTTAAAAGTTTCTTATTATAATAGCAAAACACTATCAAAATAGCAACAAAAGTTCAAGGCAAAAATTCCCCACAACGCCATCAGTTACTTCTATCAATGTACCTGTACTTGCATGGTCCCCCCAGTCCTTGTCCGGGTGCTCAGTTCACGGTCACAGAGTTGCATATCGATGGTAGAATTTGGAATCCTCCTATTTTACTATCGTGTATCCTGAATAATTTTTCATTTCGTTACAATCTTTTCCTAATCTCTCCTCTGACTTTTGCCATTGTAAAATATACTTACAGACAGACTGGTCATTTTCTTTCTGCAAGGTGGAGTCTCCATCGTGTCATTTCTGGGTCTCCAGGAATGTGTGCTTTAACTTTAACAGACATTGCCAATTATTTCCCCAAAGCTTTGCTGCAATTCATACTCGTACCAACAAGGCACAGGAGTGCCTGGGTGCATGCACTCTTCCCAGCCACTATTTCATTTTTGCCCATCTGTTAAGTCCAATGAAAAACGGGAAAGGTACCATAGTCTCTTCACATGTTTACTGGCTCCTTGACTTTCTCTTCCCGTGAAAACCCTATTAAATCCCTTTTCCATGTTTTATCGGGTTGTTTGTGTTTTTCTTTCCAAGTTGAGGATATTTGTGTATTGTAGATTTTAACCTGTCATCTGTCATGTACTTTCCCATCATAGATTTCTCAACATCCCTTCAGTTCTAAGTCAGAAAACTAAATATCCTTTGTCACATCACAGGAAAATACATCCAATTCACTGCCTCATTGGGCCCCGTGCCCCATCGTCTATCTCCTCCTCAGCTGGCTCTTTGCCTCCAAAATGGAGCAGGGCTCAAATGTCTTGGCTGGTGGGAAAGGCTGGAGTGATGGCCAGAGTCCCCGAGTGCATGAGGTGTGGGGGCTGGAGAACAGCCTAAGACGTGAGTCAAGAGATGAAGCAGGAACTGGATCATGCAGGGCCTGGCAGGAGTTCTCTGAAGTCCAATGGGAAGGTATGATCTAGATTGTGTTTTTGGAAAGATGCCTATAGCTGCGGGAGGGTGAAATGCATCGTAAGGGAGCAGGACTGGAAGCAAGGAGCTCAGTTAAGAGGACATTACTGTGGTCCAGGAGAGGGATGATGGTGGTTTGGACTAGGGCACTGGCCACAGGTACCAGGTTGATAGATACACATCTGAGCCATGATGAAGGGTTAATACAGTCAATAGATTATGCTGAGAGATTAGATACAGGGCAGTGACAGCGAAGGAGGTGTAGAGATGGACCCCTGGGATTCTGGCTTAATAACCAAACAGGAGAGGAGGTCAGAGGGCAAACAAGATTCAGTCTTAGACTTGTCAACTCTGAGACACCAGTGAAATATCCAGATGGAGAATGAGATGTTAGAGGATGAAGCTCAGACTTAGCCTCTGGGCCAGAGACACGGATTTGGAACTAAACAGAAAGTAGGTGGTAGTATTTAAAGCCAGGGGAGAACATGCAATCCCCCACGAAAAGAGTGGAGAGAGAGAACAGAAGATGACTGAGGACAAGCCTGAGAGAGGAGACTGAGAAGCAGCAGGTGGAGGCCAAGGGAAGGAAGTTATCTCGACAAGGAGAGAGCATGAAACGCTGCTGAGGAGGAAGGCGAGGTGAGTGAGGGCTGAGGCTCACTCCTGAATCCGGGGGCCCGGAGGGGACCTCACCGAGAGCCGTTTCAGCCACGTGCTCGGAGTCTGGGGAGCAGATGGGAGTGAGCTGGAAAAATAATGAAAGGTGAGGAAGTGGAGATGGCATATGGAAACAAATCTGTCAGGAAACTTCGTTGTGCATAAAGAGTTGAGAAATAGAGCAGTGGGTGGAATGGGTGTGGAGCTGAGAGAGAGGTGTTTTGTTTACTTAAGTGGGGAAATACTAGAACACGGCTGAGTGCTGATTGGGCGGGGCCCTGAGAAGGTGAGAAGCCTGGGGCCAGAGCTGAAGAGAGGGCCCGACCTGGGGCAGGAGGAGGTCACCTCCCTTGTCCCAGAGAAGGGGCAAAGGAGAAGATGGGGCAGGTGCAGGACACCTATAGATTAGTGGTAGGAAAGCAAGAGGGGCTCTGTCTGATAGGAGTGGACTTGGAGCGCTCAGAAGGTAAAGAGGCGGGAAGGGAAGTCGAAGAGGAGAGAAACTGGGAGAAAAAATATACAGAGGGAAAGAAAGAAGATGGTCCTTAGATTGCTAAGAGCAGGGGGGAAGCCCATCTGATGAAATTTCTGAATATAAAAGAGAGAGAGAGAGAGAGAGAGAGCGCACGCACGTGCAACACCACAGTGACACTTCTGAAAGAATTTTAATTTTTGAACCCGGAATGCGATACCAAGTGCAACTAGCACTGAAGTGGAAAGCATGAAGTCAAGACATTTTCAAAGACTCATAAAATTTACATGACCAACATCCCTGAAAATTTTCCTAGAAGAGACATTCCAGTAAGTCAGAAAATGAATCCACGAGAAAGACAGGTGACACTAAAAACAATGACAAGCCAAGAGAGTGGGGCAGAGGGGGCACTTGTCATTAAGTGTCAGGATTTGCTGGCTGTTTTTTTAAGGCAGTCAGAAACTCAAGTTCAGATGACGTAAACAGGAGAGATGGTGGAGAAGAGGGGGAGGAGGGACGTGAAGGCACCGCGGGCTCCTTGGCTGTTCAGGGGAGGGACTGCTGACACAGATACTGACGACCTCCAGATACTGATAGAAAAATGGGTGCTAAAAAGGTACGCACAGTCCGAGAAGAATAAATGCTGTCTAATCTCTATCTAGTCTCATTCCCAGAGGAAAAAGAATGGAACGAAGAACACCCTATTAACTCAAAGAAAGTGAAAGATTTCTTTTTTGAATGAAAAAAGGAACAACTCCATTTAGAAATAGAAAACCCATGTGAAGAAAGTCTAAACTGTTCTAAACATATCTCATTGAGGAAAGTAGAAAAGTGGATTACCAGAAAAACATAACAAAAACATGTCTGAGCAAAGCTGGCTTCTCTTCTCCATCTCAATCATGAGGTGGTGCAGAATACTTCTAGAGCCTCTTTATTAATAAACGTACTAGTTACTATGACTACGTAATCAATGACCACAAAATGCAGGGCCATAAAACACCGTTTATTTTGAGCAGAGATTATGGAAGAGGAACTGGGACAGAGTACCGTGGCCTGTCTTTCCTCCCGAAGTTCGGGGCCTCCGTCGGGACACTAGAAAGCTGGCTCACTCACGTATCTGGCAGTTGGTGCTGGCTGTTGACTGGGGACCTTGTTTCCTCTCCATGTGGCCTGGGCTTCCTCACAAAATGGTGGCCACGGTCCAAGGGAAGGGTCCCAGCAGAAAAAGAGCCGCGTGAGAGCTGGACGTCACATTGCATCTGTTCATTAGCGGTGTCACTAAGGCCAGCTCGTATTCTAGGGGAAAAGAGTTAGGCTTCTTCCTGAGGGATGGGTCAAAGAATTGGTGGACATATTTTAAAACCATCATAATAACCAAATGGAACTCTTTAGAATAAAACTAAAAATGTGCTATATAAACAAATGTTAAAGCAAATTCTACAGCAGAACATGATAAAACACTAAACAAAGATAATAGACACACTTTCAAACAGGATTAGTCTTAGTGATTTGTCGTTAACCAACTCTTTGTCAAGTTTTGTGAGTTCCTGTTTAACCAGCTCTCACACCAGGTAAATCTATCAGAACTACAACCGAGAAAATCCAGCCACTTGCTATTTACAAGAGATATGGACGAAACAGTATCAAAGGATAGATAAAAAGAATAACATTTTTTTAAAGGATGTAAAAATATATAAACCGGAAGTCCTAAGAAAAATAACTCAGGGCGAAAATATTAGGGCATATCAAATTCACTGACCTTATCGGTGATGAGGAAAAGAGAAGTTAAAACAACAATGGGATATCAAACAAACAAGATTTCAGAGTACGAATGATGCCCATTGTTTGCGTAGGTGTGGGAAGGATATATGCGTTCATTATTGGCAGGTGTGTGACTTTTTAGAGAATAATTTGCAGTATTGGTCAAATTTTAAATCTCATGCTCTTTGACATAACAATTCTACTATTGGGTATTCAGCCTACTAATGCAATACTATGTGAAATTATGCAGTATTTTTTAAAAAGAAGATTTCTACAGAATGATAGGGAAGGATTTTCAAAACACAACATGAAGTAAAAAAAAAAAAAAAAAAAGCAAGCAGCAGACCAATACATATATCATGAACTCTCTTATCTTTTTAAACTACAGAACTAAATTATGTATCTACATCTTGTTTACACTCATACAAACGCAAATACAAGGAAATTGGGAAGAAAGATTTGCATTCCACTGATAACTTGCTATTTACAAGAGATATGGACGAAACAGTATCAAAGGATATCAAAGCAACTGTGTTTCAGACTGCAGTAGAATTGGAAGTTTGGAATAAATAACATGGTAATTTAACCATATTTTTCCCTCTACATCCTGCTATATTTGGATTCTTCAAGTAAAATATACACATATTAACTGTATGATTTTAAAATTAAAAATAAGATAAACTTTTTTCTTGTTTTATAATTTTATTGGGAACTGCTTTATTGCGATATAATTCCAATATCATACTCATTTAAAGTAAGGGTACAATTTAATGATTTTTAGTTTACTCACAGAGTTGTGCAAGCATCATCACAATCAATTTTAGAACATTTTCTTCATCCTCCAAAAAGGCCATGTATCCTTTAGCTAACCCCCCCACAATCTTCCCACCCCCAAGTCCTAATCAATCACTAATGTACTTTCTGTCTCCATAGAGTTGCCTGTTCTGGACACTTTCCATAAATGGAATCGTATAATATGTTGTCTTTTGTAACGGGCTTCCTTCACTCACCATGTTTTCAAGGTTCACTTGTGTTATAGCACTTAGCAGTGCTACATTGCCTTTTATGGCCAAGTAATTTCCCATTTATGGATGTTTATCCATTCCGTATGTGGCAGACATTGAGGTGGGTTCCACCTTTTGGTTATTACAAATAACACTATTGCCAACGTTTGTGTACAAGTTTTTGTGTGGACTTACATTCTCACGTCTCGTAGGGATGGAATTGTTGGATTAAATGGCAGACCGATGTTTAATTTTTTTTTTTCTAAGAACTGCCAGACTGTTTTCCACAGTGGCTGTACCATTTCACATTCCCATCAACAGTGCATGAGTGTTCTGGTTTCTCCACATCCACACAAACTTACCTGCCTTTACTATGACAGCTACCCTAGCGAGGGTGACATGACATCTCATTGTGGTTTTGCTTTCTATTCCTGTGATAATGAATGATGTTGAGTATCTTTTCATGCACTTATTGGCCATCTATACATCTTCTTTGAAGAAGTGTTCATTCAGATCCTTAGCCCATTCTAATTGGGTTAACTTTATTGTTAAGTTGTGAGAGTGCTTTATATACCATATTTTGCCATGTATAATGTGCTCCCATCACAAAGCACACCCACGTTTTTGGCCCAACCTTTCAGGGAAAAAAACTTTCAATTTAATTTTTTAATTCAAATTTATATTTGTTTATATTTAGAACTTTAGCATTTCTTTTTTAACATATTATGGTATAAGAAATTTTACATAACCCTTTTAACTCATAAGCATAAGTAAAAGAATTTAAAACATTTATATGTGGGGGCGCCAAAAAATGTATACACATTGTAAGAGATGTTATCTATGTATTACTTTTCGAAGTTGAATTACAATAGCAATGTGTAGTATGACATTTACTCAAAAGATGACATTCATCAAATGAATACCCATCACCATGGGACAGGCAGGACAGTCAAAGACAATGGCAGAAGCACAGTGGTCGGTTGAGGAGCGACCGAAGTGCTTTTTGAAGTGGTTCTTGACGTTCAAGAACATTGTGGAACTACAATGACAATGAAGGTGTGAGTATGCAACAGAACCTTTGACATGCCAACACCTGCACGCATTGTACTTCAGGAAGAAACTGAAACAGCATGCACAGCGATATAAGTGGACACTTTGGTCCACGTTGCTTAAGGAATAGTTGCACATAATCAGAAGTGTCAGGACACTGATGGTAACCACTCTGAGCACCTCTTGTAATTGCAGAAGTCAAACATGACTTGTATTCATCTTTTGTTATCAGTATATGTTGAGTATTATAATTTTAATACAGTTTTTTCCTTTCTTAAAATGTGTATACATTTTTTGGCACCCTCTGTAATATGGAATTAGTATTACCCATGTATAATGTGAACTTTTTTTTTTCATGTGGGTAGTTCCCTGGCTGGGAATCGAACCCAGGCCACAGCATTGACAGTGCGGAAGCCTTAGCCACTACACCACCAGGGAAGTCCCCATGTATAATGTGAATCCTTATTTTTCCTTCTCAAATTTGAGCAAAAAAGCACACATTACACATAGCAAAATACAGTATTCTAGGTGCAAGTCCCTTATCTGATATGTGATATGCAAATATTTTTTCTGTTGTGTAGGTTGTCTTTTCACTTTCTTAATAGTGTCATTGAAGCACAAAAATTTATAATTTTGATAAAACTAAATTTATCCATTTTTTTCTTTTGTAGCTTATGCTTTTGGTATATCATATCTAAGAACTCATTGCCTCATCTAAGGTCACAAAAATTTACTATTATGTTTTCTTCCGAGAGTTTTTATAGGTCTTGCTCTTACATGTAGGTATTCAATCCATTTTTTTGTTGCTTGTTTGTTTGTTTGTTTAAAGTGTAGTCAATATACAATTTTTTATTAAATTCAGGTGTACAACACAGTGTACATCTATGTACCTTACCAAATGATCACCATGACAAGTCTAATGACCTTCTGTCACCATACAAAGTTATTAGCATATTATTGACTGTATTCCCTATTTTGTACATTATATCCCCCTGACTTACTTATTTTACAACTGGAAATTTGTACCTCTTAATCCCTTTTACCTTTTTCACCCATCCTCCCACCCCTCTCCTTCTGGCAACCATCAATTTGTTCTTTGTATCTCTGAGTCTGTTTCTGCTTTGTTTCACTTGTTCATTTGTTTTATCCTTCAGATTCCACATGTGAGTGAAATCATCTGGTGTGAGTGTGTCCCTGTCGGACTGACTTCACTCAGCATAACACTCTCCATGCTGTTGCAAGTGGCAGATTTCATTCTCTTTATGGCTGAGTAATATTTCATTGCATATATTACCGCCTCTTCTTTATCCATTTATCGCTTGACGGACACCGAGGTTACTTTCATATTTTGGAAATAGTAAATAATGCTGCATGAACATAGGAGTACCAATATCTTTTTGAATTAGTGTTTTCTATTTCTATTTATAAATATCCAGAAATGGATTGCTGGGTCATATGGTAGTTCTATTTTTAATATTTTTGAGGAACTTCCATACTGTTTTCGATAATGGCTGCACCAATTTGCAATCCTGCCAATTGTGTACGAAGGTTCTCTTTTCTCCGTATCCATGCCAACACGTGTTCCTTTTTTGACAATAGCTATTCTGATAAGTGTAAGATGATTTTTTATTGTGGTTCTGATTTGCATGTTTTTTTGTTTTTTTGTGTTTTTTTTTTTGGTATGTGGGTAGCTCCCTGACTGGGAATCGAACCCAGGCTGCAGCGCTGACAGCGCCAACGCCGAAGCCTTAAGCCACTACACCACCAGGGAGCTCCCGTTATTTTATAATTAGTAATGTTGAGCATCTTTTCCTGTGTCTTCTTTGGAGAAATGTCTATTCATATCCTCTGCCCATTTTTTTAATTGGATTGTTTAATTTTTTTAATGTTATTTTTTATTAAAGTATAAATAACATAAAATATTATATTAGTTTCACGTGTCCACCATAGTGATTCGACATTTATATACCTAAAATGTGATCACCATAGTCTAGTACCCATCTCGCCACATGAAGTTATTAAGGTATTGGCCATATTTCCTGTGCTTACCTCCTGTGATATCGCACTAAGTGAAATGTCAGAGAAAGACAAACACCATATGATTTCTCTTATAAATGGAATCTAAAAAGAAAATGAACAAACAAAATGGATTGTTTGGTTTTTTTTATGTTGAATTGTATTCTTTATATGTTCTGGATATTAATCCCTTATCAAATATATCACTTGCAAATATATTTTTTCCCATTCAATAAGTTCCCTTTTCATTTTATTGATGATTTCCTTCACTGTGCAAAAAAGATTTTTAGTTTGATACAGTCCCATTTGTTTATTTTCTTTTGTTGCCCCTGCAAGAGGAGATGTATCCAAAAAAAAATATCACTAAGACTGATATCCAAGAGTTTACTGACTGTTTTCTTTCAGGAGTTTTATGGTTTCAGGTCTTATATTTAAGTTTGATCCATTTGGAGCTTATTTTTGTATATGACATAAGAAAATTATATGTTTTTTTATTTATTTATTTTTATATATCTGTCCAGTTTTCCCACCACCATTTATTGAAGAGACTGTCTTTTTCAAGTTTTTGACCCATTTTGAGTTAATATTTATATGTGGTATGAGATAAGGGTCCAACTTTATTCTTTTGTATAGAGGTATCAAGTTGTCCCAGTATCATTTGTTGAACAGACTAGTCTTTACCCCCACTAAATAGTCTTGGCACCCTTGTCAAAAATCAGAGATACATGGGTTTATTTCTGGGCTCTCAATTTTATTCTATTGATCTATATGTCTACTTATATCCTATACCACAATAACACTGTCTCGATTACTTTTGCTTTGTAGTAACTTTGGAAATCAAAAAGAGCACTGTAAGTCCTCCAAATGTTGTTCTTTACATGAGTGTTTTGGCTATTCTGGGTTCCCTAAGTTTCATTTGAATTTTAGAATCTGCATGTCAGCTTCTGCAAAGAAGTCAGCTGAGATTCCAATAGGAATTGCATTAAATAAAATGAACTTTTAAAATGGTAGCTATTGGAGGGGGGGAAGCTAAATATAAGGTGATGGAAAGAGAAGTCACATTAGGTGGTGAACTTATTATACATCAAGTGGACAATGCACTGTAGAATTGTATGCCTGAAACCTATGTAATCCTTGCTAACAGATGTCACCCCAATAAGTCTAACAATAAAAATGAATTTAAAAAAAAATGGTAGCTATTACTGTTGTATGTTGTTATTATTTTATGGAAAATGATAATAAAATAGCATTCGCCAAGTGATTTCCTAACACTCAACTGTGGGAGTTAATAGATGTCAGTTGTGTCATCATCTGGATCCAGAGTTGCCAAATTCTCACTATATTGCTTCCTATGGGACCTTTCAAAACCATGCTTCCCTCTTCATCTCTGTTCTACTTCGCCAGTTCAGGCCTCCAGCACTTCTAATCTGCACTACTGAAGCATCTTCCAGAAGTCACTCTGCCTTTACTCTGGTCTCTGCTAAACCATCCTCCAAACTGAAGCCAGGATCATCTCTCCAAAGGCCACACACGATCCTATCTCCTTTCAAATACACTTCAGTGACTATCCATGGCCACCATGATACATTCACACTTCTTAGCATACTCATAAGGCTCTCCTAAGTCTGGCTACTACTCATCTGCTGCCTAGCTCCCATCTCCCCTAAGTAGCACCTACCCAACCCTATATTTCAGGCATGCAAAAAATCCACAGTCCCAGAACACACCAGGCGCTTTTCTGCTCCCCTGCACTGGCGCACATGTGTGACCTCTGTCTGGAATGCCTCCCCTTCCCATCTCTCTGGAAAACTGATTCAGTTTTGTTTTTTTTTAAGACTTGGCTCAAACAGCATTTCTACGTCTTTGTTGCTGTTAATGATGCTGGTGATGCTACTACTGCTGATAATGGTGCAAGAACAGGCATTGTTATTAAAATTTAAACCATAAGAAGTATATAAAATTGAGATAAAAAAGAAACCTTCGACGATGGGTGAGAAAGGTGAAGGGATTAGGAAGTACAAATTAGTAGTCACAAAATAGTCATGGTGGTGGGAAATACGATATGGGAGTTACAGTCAATAATGTAAAAACTATGTATGGTGTCAGAGGAGTACTAGACTTATTGGGGGAATCACTTCATAAATTATCTAAGTGCCTTCCCATTGCACTGTGCACCTGAAACTAACATAAAATAATATTGAATGCCAACTATAATTTAAAAATATAGATATAGTCACGGAAGGGAAGGTACAGCACAGGGAATATAGTCAGGAGTATTGTAATAGCCATGTATGGTGTCAGGTGGGTAGTAGACTTGCTGGGGTTATTATCACTTTGTGAGGTGTGTAAATGTCTAGTCATTACGTTGTTTTGTACACCTGAAAGTAATAATAAAAAAGGAAAGAAATCTTCTCCCACTCTCAGTCTCCAGTGACACACCAATTTGTTTTATCAGTTTGAGACTCTATTATTAGACTCTAATATTTATCATTTCAAATGAGTCTTCATTCATCCTGTAAACCTGAGTTTTCACCTGGTTTCATTCTCCTTCAGTCTGAAGAACTTCCTTCAGCATTTTTATAGTGTAGGTCTCCTGCTGACAGATTCTTGTAGCTTTTCTCTAATCTAAAAATATCTTTCTTTCACCTTTATTCTGTATCATATGTTCGTTCATTCGATACAGAATTCTGGGTTGAGAGTTGTTTATTTGTTTTGTTTTGTTTTCTCCCAGTTGTTGTACTGTTTCCTAGGCTTCCCCGTCTCTGAGAGAAGTCCCAGGTCATTAGAATTTTTGTTCCCCTGTATGTTACCTGTTATTTTCTCTGACTACTTTCAAGATATTATTTTTATCTAGCTTTCAGCAATTTGACTCTGAAGTCCGGGGATATTTGTTGTTGCTGCTGCTGCTGTTGTTATCATTTCCAAAATCTTGCTTGGGAGTTTCCTGAGCTTTTTCAATTTGTAAATTTATGCCTTTACCAAATTCAACCATTTCATCCAACTACGTCTTCAAATTTTTCGGTGCCATTTCTTTCTCTCCTCTCCTTCTAGGACTGCAATTACATATGTGTTAAACTTTCTGATACTGCCTCACAGGTCCTTGAGGCGCTGCTCATTATTGTAATCTTTTATTTTTTAATGTTCATGTTCCTCAGAATGGATCATTTCTATTGATCTATCTTGCATTTCACTAAATTTTTCTTCCTTCATCTCTCCTACAATTCAGGTCATCTGGTGAATTTTTAAATTTTTTTGTTATTGAATTTTTCATTATAATGTTGACTTTTCTGTTTCTAGGATTTTTATTTTGTTCTTTTTTATCATTTCTATTCTGAGATTTTCTATTAATTTATTTATGGCAAACATGTTTCCTTTATATTCTAGGGAATAGTTATAAGAGCCACTTCAAAATTCCTGTCAACTATTTCAATATCTGAATCATCTTGGAGTTGGTCTCCGTTGGCTGTCTTTTTTCTTAGAATGGGTAGTGTTTTCTTCTTGTTGTTTTGTTTGTTTGTGTTTGTTCGTTTGGGTTTGTTTGTTTGGTAAGTCAGAGAATTTTTATGTGTACTGGACCTTATGAATGATACATTGTAGAGTCTCTAGATTCTGTTAGGTTCCTCTGTAGAAAATTGATTTAGATTTAGCTTGTGTTAGCTTGATTGAACTCACCTTGTGTGTAACCTTTGTCTCCCCTGTGGTGGGTGGCAACTGAAATGTAAGTTGGACTCTTTTAGCTTTCGTTGGCTGCTTGGTGTCTGCCCCATGTGTGTGCAGGTTTAGGGCACAACCAGAGATCTGAGCAGAGTTCATGCACACAATTTGGGCTCCCCATCTCCTTTCTTGGATCCCTCCCATTACTTTCCGGTGACTGTGGTTGCCCTGAACTATGTTCTCTGGTTCATCAAGCCAATCATATTGCAGATTTTTCTTTCAGAATTTTAGCTGCCATACATGCACAGACTGAGGCCTGCCTTCAGACTAAGTGTCACTTAAAAAGAAAAGAAACTCTGTGATGTCCTTTTCTCCCAAGTGTCACCTTCCTTCCAGTTTCTCCCTCCTCTCTTTTTCATTCTCTAGTATCTTTAGGAAGCTGATTTTTAAATTTTGTCTGGAGTTTCTAGTTGGCTATATCATTGGATTTTGGTTGATTGATTCTAAAGAAGTCCATAGCCAGGAAAAAAAAATGGCTGGGAATTCCTTATCTTGTTGTTTAAGAATTTTTTATTTTTATCACATATAATAAGGAATTTTCTAACTACCCACATTAGTCTTATATTGTTTCCTTATTGGGAGAGCTAATCTTCAATATTTATTAAGCACTATTAATGGGCTATTTTATTTAATCTTCATAACTCCTTTATGGGGAGGATGGCTTTATTATCCCCATTTTACAGATGGGAAAACTGAATAAGAAAGGTTAAGCCATTTACAAAGTCATTATGCATGAATGACATTCAAATGGGCTGCTCACTGCACAGCCTGTTTTCTTTCTTAATCTGGCTATGAGACATGGCAAGGTGTCAGAACCAAGGCCATAGCTGCAGGGAGAAAGGGGACGGATTCGGCTGTAACTTTAAATTTGGCCCAGTCCCCATTACTCATCCTAGTCAGAGGCTTATCCCAGCTAGGCAGAACCAACAGAATCTACCTAACTACCTAAAAAGAATGAAGTTAAAGAAGAGTTCAAGAGGATGTCAGGAAGTTGGCAACATTTCTAGGAGAGCCAGAGGCTTCGTGTAGAGGCTGTGTGGCTACTTACAATGCCCACAGCACTGGCTGTCTCTTGGCTGTCCCCACCCCTGCAGCCAAGTTCAGCAGCACCTGCTCCTTCACATCTCTCACACATGCCCTGATGTTTCTCTCACCAGTGTGTGCCTTGTCAGACCCTCACATGCTTATCCCAGCTGTGAGGGAGGCTGTGAGAAAGCATTTGTGGTAGGACATCCCTGGACGTTAGAGGGTGTTCAAATGGTGCTGGGCCACCAGACTTCAACCGGTGTGCACGTTCCACATCAGTGAGCCACTGGGCCGATCCCATGTGACCTGCTTTTCTCATAATAATTCCTCCCAGTAAGAGACCAGAACAACCCCTTTCTATGCTGCCTGACTTCAAGTTTCCCTCGTTCAGAGAATAGCCAAACTCTGCAAGCAGACAGTTTTATAGGAGCATGACTCATGCTGGTTTTCGTTTAACTGTTATTGCACCTTGACAATGATTAAATAACTGCATTTGGAATGTAGGTTAGACTTTCTAATCAGCTATAATAAAAATTGGATTCTAAAGATATCCTTGTTGAAACTCTCAATTTGTTCAGCGTCACTTCCCATTGTTGGCCAGGTAGACAAGGGTTTATAACAGCGCTCCCTTGGTTCCCAAGACTCCACTTTGGGATCTGGGCCATGGGGGGTTATCTAGCCAAAAGGGAGTGTCTGACAGTTTAGTGGGTTATGTACTTTCCAAATGACCTTTGGAATTTGGACTGAAAATGGTAGAGACTGAACCATTGGAAGGATGGGAAGGGGGATAACCCTGCCCTGCCTGAAGTCCCTGAATTGCTAACTCAATATGAACAGGAAACTCAATTCCGTGTTTGGGGGAAATGGGCTCATGTTGTATAAGAGAGTTTTACTGTAACTGATTGGTTTATAGATTTTCTTGAGGACAACAATGAAAAATAAAGTTGGGCTTTCAGCAATCCCCCTTCTGGGGATCTACCCAAAAAACTTGAAAACCTTTGTCCGCAAAGACTTATGTACCCCAATGTTCATCACAGCACTGTTCACAGTGGCCAAAACATGGAAACAACCAAAGTGCTCTGCGACAGATGACTGGATAAAGAAGCTGTGGTACATACACACAATGGAATATTACTCAGCTATGAGAAAAGATGAAATATTGCCATTTGCAACAAAATGGATGGACCTGGAGATCATCATGCTTAGTGAAATAAGCCAGACAGAAAAAACAAAGAACTGTATGACTTCACTCATATGCAGAATATAAAACTGAAAGCAAAGAAAAAAGAAATGAACAAACAAATAACCCATGTACACAATCAATAGTTTAATGTTTATTTGGGGACGAGTGGGTTAGGGAGGGGAGAAAGGGAGGGGGTGGGGGGGAAAGCTAAATATAAGGTGATGGAAAGAGAAGTCACATTAGGTGGTGAACTTACTATACAACAAGTTGACAATGCACTGTAGACTTGTATGCCTGAAACCTATGTAATCCTTGCTAACAGATGTCACCCCAATAAGTCTAACAATAAAAATGAATTTAAATAAATAAATAAATAAGTAAAGTTGGGCTTTCATGATAATTTAGCCCTGTTTAATTATATACAAGCTAAAGTAAACCTCCCTTCTCATTGCCCCAAAGGCTAGTGTTTTCAGGTTTTATTCAGCAATCATACGTTTTGGAAGGTTTGGAGCAAGCCCAATTCCTCATTTAATTATTGTCTGATTCTTTTAGATATCTCAATGTATAACAAAAATTTCTCACCCAGTTGCAAGTCCTTCTCTGGCTTCCTGGCTTGTGTGTCCTTCCTAAGATGTTCCAGGCAGAGGTAAATGCGTAGGTAGGCCCTCCCCATCCTTTTTACTCAAATAGAAGCATGTTCTACACATTTTCTGCACGGTGTGTGTATCTGTATACATATGTATGCATGTATAAGACACATATATCTGAGCTCTTCCCATATGTGCTCCTACAGACTTGCCTCCTCCTTTTTAACAGAAGCACAGAGGATTGTTAACCAGCTGTCCCATTGTTATTTCACCAGTCTTCTATTCATAGACAGCTATTCAGTTGTTGCTAGTCCTTTGCCATTTATAAACAGTACCTCTAAGAGGTACATACATGGATATAGAACTTATGGGATTAAATTTCTATAAGTGGAATTTCTAGTGAAAGACAGATGACACCTCCAAATTAGACAGGTACTGTTATACTGTCTTCCAAAGAGGTTGCATCAATATATAAACCTACCTGTTTGTGCTACCCATTTATCAGGACAGCACATTATCAGACATGTTTATCTTGACATGTCCAACAGATACAGTTTTAATTTGTGTATCTTTTATTCAGAGTATTAGCACTTTTAAACACATTTAAAAATCTGTTGGCACTTACTGTTTTTTTTTTTAAGTAAACTTTCTGTGTATGTCCATTTCCTTTTGGATTATGATTATTTTTCATATTGATTTGCAGAAGTTCTTTACATAGAGAAAAATGAGCTTTTCTCATTCAAAATAAAGATCACTTGTTATATGTAGAACTAAGTGTGATTTAGTGTCTATAACTCAGTATGGTTCCCATATGAGCAAATTCAGAAATCAGAAAACAATCCATTCTTAGACCATGTTTCCAGATCTTTTTTAATTCAGAAAATATGGTCCTTTAAAAGCATTTTGAAGTTATTTACAAAGTTATGCAATCCATCATGGCATTAGATATTTGTAGGACATTAAAACAACTTTAAAACATTTTATAGTTTATAAAACTATAAAACTTATAAAACTATACAGTTAAGGTGATGTAAAATATTTTTATAGTTTATAATACAATAAAAGTAATAAATACGTACCCATCGTTTTAAAAGTTTGTGAAACTATAAAAGAAATAAATACATACTCATCCATTTATAAAGTCCAATATACATAAGTGCACACATTTAAAAGTACAAGTTCCTTCCTTCCTGACAAAACACCACCCATGTTCACGGTTTGGTGTGTATTGCTTCAAACATCTTCCTATACACTGCAATATGTATTTAAATAATTGGTTCCCCGAAAAGTGAGGGCTACATGCTATTCTGCAACTTGCTTTTTTTTTTTTTTCAGTTAAGAATTAATCCTGGATGTCAAGAATGGTAATCTTAGCGATTTTGCTTTTTAACTCGGTGAGCCAATAGTCTATTACCGCAGACCAGAGCAGGACTCGATGATGGCTTTCTTTGGGAGTCACCTAACAGGCTGGAATAATGGATAAGGTCTTTGGAAACATCAAGCAGCCCACAGGATGCAGTTCGTTTTCCCCTGTAGCTTCATGGGGAAGCTACAGGGGAAAGAGGACTAGCATTGAGGCTTTGATGAGCCGGCACCTGAAGATGCTTGTTTTGATTTTCAAAAGATCTGGTTTCTCACCTTGTTTAAGTTTTGTTTCTTTGTTTCTTAAGTCATAAAAATGTAGGTACCTGGAGACATAAAGGCTGACCAGATGTTTGAAAAGGGAAAAAAAACAATAGTACAGACCCGTTTCAAACGGGACGTCTGGTCAGCCTACTGACACCTTGAGGTTAGCCCGGTGAGACTAGGCTGACCAGATGTCCCGTTTGAAATGGGACGGCACCATTCTTTTCTGTCCTGTTTAAAATGGTACATGTGGTCACCCCAGCATATATGCTTGGGCTCAGCAAAGAGGAGGCATGGGATCAAAGAGGTGAGTGAGCTCCAAAGAGCGCCACCCCACCTCTTAAGCAGTGGGGTTCTGTCAGGTCTACATGCAGGAGCAGCCCCTGCCTCCCACGTGAGCCTGCAGGAAGCAGGCCCATTCTCCCAGGTGGACCTGATGTCGTCACGTCCAAGGACCTCACGTCCAAGGACGACATCTTGCTCTCCTGGGCACCCTCCCACCAGTGCCCGACAGATAGGGAGTGCTCTGGAGTCAAGGTGGAGGGGGAGCTTCAGGGCTGTCTTGAAGGGCTGAGAAGTTTGCTTTACACAAATGAGCCCCGTGTCCTGGCTGGGCTGCCCCTCTCCAGAGAAAGGGGCCCTTTTTCCTCCCAACAAAGGCACCTTCTGCTCAGCCAAGCCCCTGGGGCCTGCATCTGCCTGCGGAGGGCTTCTTTCAAGTTAGCCCAGAGGCACCGTGCAGACTCTCCAGGCCTTGGCAGTCTTGCCTGGCACAGCTTCAGGAGGCTCTGGATGACCCAGGGGGTTAGGTCTTCTCCAGTGTTCTTTGGGGCTACCCTTTAATAGCCCCCCTAGGCTCGGGAACAAGCCGAGTTCTGGGAGGGTGGCTGGGGAGCAGTTTTCTTGAATAGAATCCATTCTGTGTTCATTCAACAAATATTTGAGGCTCTACCCTACGCCAGGGCCTGTTCTAGCTCTGAAAATAGGCAGAACAGGACAGACAAGGTCCTGTCTTTGTGGAGCTGGCCTTCTCGTGGGGGAAGCCAGACAGAGAACAAGTGAAATAAATAAACAAGACCATTTTCCAGAGAGAGCTATGAGGAAAATAAAAGACACGTGGCCTAAGGAGTGATTGGGGAGGGGTGGCTGGTGTGCGATTCACACCTGAAAGGAACCTGCTGGAGAAGGTGAGACTCAAATGACAGGAAGAAGGAATCCCGCCAAGCTCTAGGAAGAACCTTCCAGGGAGCCAACAGAGCAAAGTGAAGCGCCCTGAGGCTGGGAGGGACTCAGCTTGGCACAGAGCATAGTAGGGAGCCAAGTAGAGTCTGAGACATAAGAAGAGGTGAGGGCCAAATTATGCAGGGCCTTGTGGCCCCCTGAGACATCACATATCTTCTCTCACACAAGCAGTTGAAGTAGGTGAGTAATCTGATCCCAGTACACGCTTAAAGGGCAACTCAGAATGCTTTTGTGGGGAAAGCTGAGGGGGCAAGAAGGCCAGGAGACCAGAGGCTGCTGCGAAGGTTCGGGTGAGAGAGTGTGCTGGCTGGAACCAGGATGTCTATTGTGAGATGGACAGAAGAAAGGAAGTAGGCTGGCCAGATGTACCGTTTGAAATGGGACAGTACCGTTGTTTTCTATCCCGTTTAAAACAGTGCATCTGGTCCGCCTACTGACACCTTGACTTTAGCCCAGTGAGACTAGGCTGACCAGGCACACCATTTGAAACGGGACAGCACTGTTGTTTTCTGTCCTGTTTCAAATGATACATCTGGTCAGCCTGGAATGAATTGAGGATATAAGTTTGGAATTATTGCTAACTGACATGTCCTCCAACAAAAGCAAGACCTTCAGACAAGGCAAGAAGGAGTGGTGTCATTCTTCTCCTGCTTGCACTGAATGGGTGTTGGTCCTGCCAGGGCACTGAGACCCTGCCCTCTGGACCCCTGTACCACCCTTAGACTCAGGTACGAGGTCCCCTGAGTTGGACCCCCACAATTAGAGGGGCCCACTTATGCCCTCCTCTGGCTACTCCCTTCCCTTGTTGTGAGAAGCCTACCAGGCCAAGGAATTTCCTGCTCAAACAGCCCAGAGGCAGCTGCCTGGGCCTACACAGGCCTCTTCACCAAGCACCTGGCAATGTGCACACCCATAGTCCAAGTGGTGACAGGAGGGAGGCAGAGGGTATGGGTAGTGTCGGTACAGAAATCTACACCCACCTGACTTAGGACCTTTCTGGTGGGGGATGGCCCAAGGAATGGGAAAAGAAGGTGGTGGTGGGCTCTCCCAGTGCCACCATGTTCCAGAGTCAAATTCTAAACTGAAATCTGGACTTTAGGAAGGACATTACAAAGATTTATTTGTCACAGGAGGAAGGTAGAACATAATTTATCAAGCAGTTTCTTCATTTGATTGAGAACTTTTAATATTTAAACAGATGGTACGTGGGCTGCCATTTGTATTCTTGTCCCAGATCCCACAGAAGTGTGGGGCAGGCCAGCCCACATCTACTGCTTGCTTTCTGCAGTGTTCCCCAAATGCTAGATGGGGAGTTGTGGGGTCCATCATCTATTATACCAAAGGAGTTTTCTACCAAAATGGAATAAAGGACTTTTCCCAATTTGCTAAGCAAAATTAAGATAACGGGTAGAATTTTCCAAATTTTAAGTTTTGACTCAAATTTCTTTTTCTAAAATCTTTGGTGACTGCTACTGCTTATCTGCTAGCAGTTGCAAGCAAATAAAATGAAAAATCAAAACAAACAAAAAACAATAAAAGAAACCACACACCATTATAGTAGATAAAATTTTTTAAAACTCTGGAAACAGCTGATTCTCATGAATCTGGCAGTGTGGATTTTTTTAATGGACCTGAGCACTCATATGGTACACATACAATGTAGTTGTTATTTCCTAGCATTCAAATCATTCCTAGCTCATGATGACAGAATTAGTTATGCCTCATGAGGTTCTGTGTGACTTCTAGGTGCTCTGCCCTAGAACAGGGGTGTCCAATCTTTTGGCTTCCCTGGGCCACATTGGAAGAAGAACTGTCTTGGGCCACACATAAAATATACCAACACTAGCAATAGCTGATGAGCTTAAAAAAAAAAAAGTCCGTGAATAATTTTTGGAATGTTTTAAGAAAGTTTACGAGTTTGTGTTGAGTCACGGGTTGGACAAGCTTGCCCCAGGACAAGCTGAAAATGCACTACAATGAAAGAACTTGACCAAGGTCACTCAGCTGGTGAATGATGAAGGAGGGGTTTACACAGTTCTGAGGACTCCCCACACCATCAGTCCTCTTGGTGAGATAGGATGTGTAATCTGATGGGTGATAAGAATCGCTTCTCCAAGCGCCCAGACTCTGTCGGTAAGAAACACTAGACTCTCAGTCGACTGTCCATCGGGTTCATATGCCATACTTGTCAACCCGAGGCATCAACCGAATTAGTATAAAACTCATTATCCAGTGCATTTGTGATAAAAAGTAACTCGTGTTTTTGTTTTGTTGGTATATGTTTTAGGCAGGTTTTGGGGAGTGTTTTATTGAATCATTGTATTAGATACTCATGCTCCCTAGCCAGGCCCAAACTGTGCCTGAAAGTTGTGGTTCTTACCTTTTATCTTAGCTTAATGAGTCCTTATTAATCATCTTAACTAGTCCTGTTTTCAACTTTAGATAAAGTTAGAAAACTCAACAGGAAGGGTTCATTCCAGCGTTGCTCTTCAGAAGTTGGTTGATTTTCAAACGTGTGTACTAATTCTCTTGTGTGCATTGCATGCAGAAGAAAGCTGACTCAAAGTAAAATTAAAACTTCTGAGGGCTCTGTCTTCTCAAAATGATTAGTGTTGTGAATGACTCAGGAACCAGGCTCCTTCCTGGAGCACCCAAAACTCAGGACTACAGGAAGGCTCCCCCACCCAGCCCGTCCTCCCCCAGCTCAGCAGCCTCCCCTTCCGAGCTGTCCTGAGCACACACAGTTCACACCTATGAAAAGCATTTTCACTTCCGTTACTGATTTTCTCTTTTGTAAAAAGCAGAGCCAGGGTCAGAGCATGCCTCTGATTTCACCTGGCCCCTGCAGGTGAGCTGATAGCCTATGGGTCCTGGGGTCTCTGCCCCACACCCCCACCCCCCACCCCGAGCACATGAAGGCCAAAGCATACTGAAGAGCTCTCTCTCAGTCGCTCCTCAGGAACTGCCAAACGTCATCAGTTAAGAGAAACAGGAATCATAAAGGTGGTCAGAATGAGGGTTTATGAGCCACAGAGCCATCTCCCTCCCAGGTGATTCCAGCCAAAAGCTGACTGCCCACATGTCCTACCTGGTCACAGTGGAAAATGGCTTCACCAAGTCTGTGTCTCACCCAGGTTCTGCTGCCAATTCTTGCTTCAGGGCTTGGACAGCTCTAAGACTCCCCTAACTCAGGCCCCCCAGACACTCCCTCACCTCTGGGCAGCCCACGCCCAGACCCACTATTTGCCCTCTCAATCACTTCCTCCTCATCCCAAGGTGTTCTCTTCAATCTCAAGGAAGAACTAGAATATGCCGGATGGATGCTGGAACTATTCCTGGGACCTTCTCTTTTCCTCCAGAACTGCAAAATGGGCTGCCAGGTATCCTGCAGGTGGTGAGACCTCATAGCTGCCAAGGGCTTGGAGGGGACCCTCTATTTTCCCTGCATTACATTATGCTGGGGGATGGTAACCCCAGCTAGAAGGCAGGCGTTCGGCCCCCACCCAGATTTCAAGTGCTGACCTCATGTTCAAATCTGTCCCTGCCCTCTGTCCCCGTACTGGGGCCTCAGGTCTGCGTTGTTTTCATTTGGTCAACCCTTGCCTCTCTAGTGGCTTTTCAGGAACCCCAATTAGATTATAGTGCTCCCCTGCTAAACACTGATCGGGAACACCTGTGAGATAGGCTCTCTCCTTCACCTGGAGCAGCCTTGGCCATGAACCTAGCCCCATCTGCAGACCCAGCATTATCTGGGCCCCTCCCTAGCAATCGCTGCACGCCAGCCGGTCAAACATCTTGTCCTTTGTTACCAGAGCATGCCATGCATTCACAGCCTCTCTACCTTTGCACCTGCCATTCTGTCCACCTACCCTTCTAGAAAATTTCTGTTCATCCTTCAAAGTGCAGCTCAAAGGTCTACTCCTACATGAAGCCTTCTCTGACCAACTGTCTTAGCTCAGGTTGCCATAACAAAATGCCTCAAAGTGCGGGGCTTAAATAACACATTGATTTTCTCACAATTGTGGAGGCTGAAGTCTGAGATCAGAGTGCTGGGATGGTTGGGTTTTGGTGAGTGAGTGCTCTCTTCTATGGCTTGCAGACACCACCTTCTCTCTGTGTTATCACGGGATGCGCTCTACCCAGAGAGAGGAGGAGAGAGAGATATCGCCTTCTCTTCTTACAAGGCCATCGGTCCTATCAGATTAGACCCCACCCTTATGACCTCATTTAACCTTAATTACTTCCTTAAAAAAAAAAAATCTCCAGACACAGTCATTTTGGGGGTTGAGGGCTTCAACATGAATTTAGGGAGCACTCCCCAAACAAAGCTGGTTGTGACCTTCTCCAGAGTCCCATATCCACAAAGGCAGGGATTCCCTTTATCACAATACCTCAATCCTTTAGCCCCATTTGGGTCTCCTAACAGATCTTTGATGAATTAATGGACAAAGTCCCTTTGCCCAGTCCCAACCCCTGCTTGACTTTCAGTGTCACCTACTCTGTAAGGAGGCCCTTGACTCCCAGTAGACTGTGTGAGCTCCAACTGTGCCTGGAGCTCCAAGAGGGCAGGGGCCACTTCTCACCCATCTCTGGGCACTGAGCACCTTATGCAAAGCAAGCCTTTTGGGGAGAATTCTGGTTCTGCTGTGGAAGGACCTGTGGCCCTGGGTGTAGGCCCCCGTGGGTGTCTCTCTCACCCCCACACACCCTACCAACAAGGCCTGATTCCAATGTTCCCCCAGCCCCGGGGGCCTCTGCAGTTTCTTCCCATCCTAAGAGCAGATGCTCCTGCTGCAACCCTGGGCAGGAAACTGGACACATACGCTAGGAACAGGACACTTCCAATAGCCTTCTCTTTGCTTCTACACAGGGACTGCCATTATATATTCTCAGCGCTGCAGAAAAAATGAAAATCCCACTACTAGTTTCTGGGTTTCCCTGCCGGCTCCACAGGTGCTGGTGTATACATGGGTCCTACATCTGGCTAAGAGAGCAGCTCCTCAGACTCACATAGGTTATTTAGTTAATCATGTTATCTACTTTTACTTCCAGTCCAAAAACATCAAGCTAAAAATATCCTGTGTCTGAGCTCTGGACCAAAAAAGTGAAGCAGTTGGCTCATTAATCATTGGGAATATGTTGAATAGGAACTTGACTAAAAAGCACAGTGTGCGTTCCCCAGTAGAAGTTGCTTCTTTACTGTGACCTCGGCCGTGTTTATGCGCTGGGCCTCCTTGAGGGGTCCTTGTAGCTCCTTGCCAGGCCTTGGAAGAGGGTCTTGACCAATGCAGCCCCGCGGTTCTCAGGCAGGCATGCCTCCAACCAGCACCCGGGCAGCATTGAGCTTCACGAAGTCGTAAGGGCGGTGGGGGCGGGGGTAGAGGCAGTAGCGACTTGCAGGCCCACGAGGCCCCCTGCGAGCCCGGCTGTCCCCGCGAACCCCAAATAGAACGCGCGAGGCGCCACGTGGCTGAGGAGACGCGCTTCCATAAACCCCTTCCTGGGGCAGCAGGGAGCGCCGAGGCGGCGCGGCGCCCAGAGGGCACCCGGGCCTGGCCGCCTTCTTCCCTCGGATCGCGGAAACTCAGCGCCCTGTGAATCACCCAGCAGGGCTCTCCCAGAAGGTGCTCCGAGATCACGGGGCCAGGGCTCCCACTTGGGAGCCAACTTGAACGGGGAGTAGGGAAGATGGTAGTAGAACCAAACCCGCTGCCAGGCCTATTTCGGGATCTTCCCTCCAGAGGCAAGTTCGCCTCCTTCTATGTACTCTCCCTCGTCCCGGGACCCCAGTCCCCAATCCAGCTCCGCCCATGGCACAGGAAAAAACTGGCCACACCGCGCCGGATAGCCGCGCCAGCCCCGCGCGCCTAGCAACCCTAGCGCTCCGGCTAGGAGGAGTAATTAAAAATAAAGTTTTCCAGCCGAAGCGGACAGACCGGACAGGTCCTCCAGACTCCTTGGCCGCGGCCGCCTCCTCTTCCCTCTGCGCCCCGCGGGGTCCTAGCGCCCGGCGCTCCTGGGTCCTTGGGACTCCGAAGTACTGCGAGAGGCGGAGCGGTACTTCTTGCACGGAATCGGTGGGGTCTCCTGGAGATGAGAGATAGAGACGCAAAGTCACCGCGCTCCAGGACTCTCCTGTGCGATGGTGTGCGCTGGCCGTACCTCCAAAACGGGTTCCCAGCCCCCCAACTCCCACCCCGGCCCCTTCTCCATGCCGTCGCTTTTCAGAGACCCTGATCCCGGACTGCACTGGTTCTAGCTTTTAAAGCGAATCCGAGCCACAGTAGCGCAAAGACCACGACTTGCCCTCCACCAACCCCCTGCGCCACCGCTGAGTGCTCTTGGGTTCCCTTGCCGTTGGCTGGAAGTGGGTGTCTTGAGGAGGCTATTGAAGGGGGGCCTGCTGCCGACCGCGTATGCATGAGGGCGACAACTCGGCCGAGGGTGGGGCACGGATCGCGGGTCACAGCTCTGCTCGCCGCGCAGGGGACATTGGGCTTTGCGTGGCGGCCTCTCCCGCCCGCGCGGCGCTCCCGCCCCACTCACCGTCTCCTTTGGCAGGCAGGCGCTAAGACCCAGGAGGCGCCTCTCGCCGTCGCCGGTGGTCAGACACTAGAGGGCGATGGCCACCCTGGTATAAATGCGGGGCCCGCGCGGGCCTGGCCATTCGCGACCCGGAGCCGCTCGGGCGCAAGCAAGTAGGGGCTCCCGGTGGACGGCGGCAGCAGCGGCGTCCCGCGCAGTCTGGAGGCCGCTGAGGCTCGCCATGCCGGGAGGACTGTAGCTCCCCCATGGAGTCGGCCGACTTCTACGAGGCGGAGCCGCGGCCCCCGATGAGCAGCCACCTCCAGAGCCCCCAGCACGCGCCCAGCAGCGCCTCCTTCGGCTTTCCCCGGGGTGCGGGCTCCGCGCAGCCCCCCGCCCCACCTGCCGCCCCGGAGCCGCTGGGCGGCATCTGCGAACACGAGACGTCCATCGACATCAGCGCCTATATCGACCCGGCCGCCTTCAACGACGAGTTCCTGGCCGACCTGTTCCAGCACAGCCGGCAGCAGGAGAAGGCCAAGGCGGCCGCGGCCCCCGCGGGAGGCGGCAGCGGCGATTTTGACTACCCGGGTGCCCCAGTGGGCCCCGGCGGCGCCGTTATGCCCGGGGGGGCGCATGGTCCCCCTCCCGGCTACGGCTGCGCGGCGGCGGGCTACCTGGACGGCAGGCTGGAGCCCCTGTACGAGCGCGTCGGGGCCCCGGCGCTGAGGCCGCTGGTGATCAAGCAGGAACCGCGCGAAGAGGACGAGGCAAAGCAGCTGGCTCTGGCCGGCCTCTTCCCCTACCAGCCGCCGCCACCGCCGCCGCCACCGCACCCGCACCCGCCGCCCGCGCACCTGGCTGCCCCGCACCTGCAGTTTCAGATCGCGCACTGCGGCCAGACCACCATGCACCTGCAACCTGGCCACCCCACGCCGCCGCCCACGCCCGTGCCCAGCCCGCACCCAGCGCCCGCGCTCGGCGCCGCTGGCCTACCCGGCCCCGGCAGCGCGCTCAAGGGGCTGGCCTCAGCGCACCCCGACCTCCGCGCGGGCGGCGGCGGCAGCGCGGGCAAAGCCAAGAAGTCGGTAGACAAGAACAGCAACGAGTACCGGGTGCGGCGCGAGCGCAACAACATCGCCGTGCGTAAGAGCCGGGACAAGGCCAAGCAGCGCAACGTGGAGACTCAGCAGAAGGTGCTGGAGCTGACCAGTGACAATGACCGCCTGCGCAAGCGGGTGGAACAACTGAGCCGCGAACTGGACACGCTGCGGGGCATCTTCCGCCAGCTGCCCGAGAGCTCCCTGGTCAAGGCCATGGGCAACTGCGCGTGAGGCGCGCCGCGGCGGGTCCGCCCTGGGCCGGCCCTTGGCTGGGACCCAGAGAGTGGTATCGGGTCTCCGGATCTCAAAACTGCCCGAGCCGCGAAAGCCAGGACTGGGAGATTCCGATGCAGTATGAAAGCCTGCCCTGTCGCGCATGCCCCTTGCCTTCTTCTGCGCGGGACACGGTGCGTCTAAGATGAGGGGTCAGGCAGTGGCTTCTCCCTGCAGGAGAGGAGAAGCGCCATGGGGCCGAGCCGGGAGCCTGGCAACTCTAGTATTAAGGAATAACCTTGTGCCTTGGAAATGCAAACTCATCGCTCCGATTCCTACCAAGTAGGGGGAGCAAATGTGTGCCTTGCCATTTTATTTGGAGGTTCCTGCCTCGTCGGGAGGCTGCAAGCCTTGCAGCAGGCCCCCCATAAGAGAAGGAGGGGTCCAGGCCTCCAACTGAAGGAAAGTTAAGGGAGCAGAGATCCGACAAGCCAGCCCCAGCTGCTCCTCAGTGCCTGTCCTTGGAGGGGAGGAAACACAGGGCTCTGGGGCTTTGAACCTAAAGTTGTTCCCCTAGTTTTACATGAAGGTGGAGGGTGTCTACTTCCTTGCCTCTAACCTCGCAGCCTGCAACAGGCTGGGCTGCCAGGGCAGAACTCCCTGAGATGGAGGTCACCAGGTGACCAGTGGGAGTCCCCCACCCCCAGTCAGACCAGAAAGCTAGGTATGGGTCAGCTATAAGGACATATGTTCGTCGGAGTGGTGGCCTGGTGGAAGAGGGGAACCTAGAGGTCTGGCTGGTCCAGGGGTTGGAGGAGAGATGGAGGGACCCCAGGACCATCAGCCATGTCTGTACTGTATGTTGCCAGCATTGCCATACAAACATGAAGCACAGTCAGTCCATCCCAGAGGGACCCAAGTTATGAGAAGCTTTCCAAATATTTTGCTTTATCAGCCGATATCAACACTTGTATCTGGCCTCTCTGTGTCCCAGTGGTGCCTTGTGCAATGTGAATGTGCACGTCTATGCTAAACCACCATTTTCTTCGGTTTTTGTTTTGTTTTGGTTTTGCTCAGATACTTGCCAAAATGAGACTCTTCGTCAGCAGCTGCAGGGAGGGTCTGCGGCTCTCCTTCCTTTTTGGTTTTGGGATTGCTTTAGCTCCCGGGGAACCAAAGAGGCGAGGTGGGCTTCCCCTTTCCCCTCAGCTTTCCCTGGGGGTGGCTGTGGGCCTCAGTCCCCTCCAGCCCCAGGCTGCCCACTGGCTTGTACCCGCAGAGGCCCTGCCTCCCGGTCTGGAAGGGAGGCGGCCTCCAGTCAGCACACACAGATCGCTGGGCCTGGGAGCAGGGAAGGACGGCTTGTTTCTCTTCTTTTGGGGAGAGCATAGCGTTTCATGCTAGATGTTTTATGTATTATATCTATAATATAAACGTATCAAAGTAAATTTTGGTGTCTTTTTGAAACTAGAAAAGCTACTTCCAAGGTTTTCTGTGGGCCAGGTCACATTTGTAAATAATCACATCATATTTTCTGGCTGAGATCCTGACTTTCATTCACTCTCCACCCATCTTGAGCCCCTCTTTGCATTAAAGGGATGACTTCTCCCAACCAAGGCTAATAAATGGCAGAAGGAGGACAAGGCTCTAAGCCGAGAATGCCAAAGCCTGAAGAGAGTCTCCTGGCTGGTGTGTATGTGTGTGTGTGTGTGTGTGTGTGTGTGTGTGTGTATTGGGGGGTAGCGGGGGTCATGAGACCTTGGTGTGGCCTCCTATCAGCTCCTTGGGAGAAGAGGGACTCGGAGAGGGAGCCCCCTGCTCTAAAGTTGCCACAGCCCCTTTGGGACTTGGGCAGGCCTGGTGCAGCAGCACCAGACTCCAGGGGCCCTTTGGCGACACTCACTTACAGTTCTCTCACAGCTCCAGCCCTGGAGCAGCTCATACCTGCCTTTGCCCCGGCCCCACAGCAGGACCCTGCGTGGGCAGAGAGGTCTCAAGCTATAGGACCCTCTGCCTGCCACTTGCTCTGTGGCCTCCGCCTACCCCAGTGGGACCCTGAAAGGCAGCCGGGAGGAGGAGCACCCCGTCAGCAGCCCCCCACACCTGCCCTGCCCCAGCCCACCGAGGAAGGGGCCCCACGGCAGGTTTACAGTAGGTGTTTGGCCCTTGCCCACATACCACCCAGCAAGGAGCCAGCCCAACATCCACACTCCTCACTGTGCCGCCCTGCACCAGGCCCCCCACTTGATCAACTGCCCTGTGAGGACAGGCACCCCGGTACCCCATTAGTGGCAGTGACAGCCAACCAAAGGAGGGTGCACAGTCATGCCTGAAAGAACAGGGCCTGGAAGGAAGTAACCTGGGAGGCTGGCAGGGCTTTCAGAGTTTCTCTGAGGGCTAAAGACAAAACACTCTTTACCGTCTGTATTTACCCCAAGAGTATTCCATTGAGCAGCTTATAGTATATGCCAATGTGAGCTGGGGCAGTTTCGAGAAATTATGCATTCTTCTTAAACTCTGAAGCCCTTAGCTTTACCTGAGTGTGTAGTTAATGGGATGACTTGCCCCCGCCCCTTGCCTTATGTCTTGCTGCCTCCTCACCCATGGCTGCCCTTGGCAAAGGAAAGGCCACGAGCCCAGTGAGGAGGCGGCAGCCTGCCCTGCTGCCTGGGAACCAAGGAGGCAGAGCCCCACCGCCTGCCTAGAGGCCTAGGGCAGGCCACAGCTTGCTAGGCCCCAGCAAACCCTCTCCGAGTTCAGTGCGAATTCCAGTTTTTCTTGTTTGAGGGGGCCAAGCCTTGGCTTCCCCCTTTGCCCCCAGAACAGATCCCAGGACGAGTGGGGGAGGGGTGCCCCTCCTGTCCTCACTCTTCCCCTCCCCTCCCACTGCCCCATCTCCAGGGATTTCCTCTTTTAAAGCCGTGGGCTCTCTTGAAAGGGCCTCCCCTCCTACTGTAGATCCTGAGGTCCAGGGCAGGCCTTGTTGGGGACAACCACAGCCAGTCCCAGGAAAGGGGTGAGGTAGGTAGGGGCCACACTGGGGTAGACAGAGCAGCCTGCCAGGGGGAGGGGGCGGCATGAGGTGAACCTGCCCAGCACGTGCTCTGTGCCAGGCCCAAGAGGCCCCTGGGGAGGGCTGCTTCTTGCCACCCACTGCTTCCTGCAGGGCCTGCCACAGTTCCCCTCCCGATTTCAGCCTTCATGAAGAACCACTCCAAGAGCCTGGCACCAAACACACCCCAGGTATTTATTGGATGCCTACTGTGTGCCAGGGCCTGTGCCCAGGATGGGCCACTCAGCTAGGAAGCAGCAGACCCGGCTGCTATTATCAAGGAACTCATAGCCTGTGACCCCACCCCCCCCACCCCCAAGATGTGCTTTAAGGGTGACAGTGCAATAAGGGGAAGCTCAAAGTGTGAAAAGAAGCCACCAGGAAAGGCTTCCTGGGGGCAGTAGCTTTGACCCAACACAGCCATGGACTCAGCCCAACATGCCAGGATGCTCTGTCTTGTACTCTCCCACAAGAAGTAACAGGGCCCTCACCCCCTTGGCGGGCCACCAGAGCCTCCTGTCCCCCAAGAGCACTGCTCAGGAGAGCCAGCCTCCAGAGAAGGAGCAGGGGCGGAAGGGAGAGAGGGAGGCACTCCTTTGCTGCCAGATGCCTCCTGATGGCTTCGTGCTGTCATGAATGTCACCCTTATCTCTTGGATCTCCTGGGAATCTGTGAACATGGGGTTGGGCCCTGACACCTGTGATGAGCCATTGGGACTGGTGAGGAGTGTCTGCCCCTCCCAGGTCTCCCGCCCCCTCCTTCCCAAGCAGAAACCTGCCAGGCCTCCTCCGTGAGCAGCTGATTTCACCGGAGGAGAGGGGACAGTGGGGAGACAAAGAGGGAGGCCATTCCTGGTGCAGGCCAAGAGGGGACAGAAAAGAAACCCTGACCTTGCTCAGGCAGGAGGCCTCTCCTTGAAGGCACCCACAGGCCTTCCGCAAACATGGGGCAGGGTCCTTGCCTGGACCGAGGCGATACCCCATCTGGTTCTTTCCTACGCTGGCTGCTAAGGGTAGACTTTTCTCTCACTTACTTTCATTTAAATAAAACGAAACCACCAGCACCTTTGAAGAATCTTTCTTTTCTCTGTGAAAGACTTGTACTATCTCCCTTCTCTCAACACCCCCACTCCTCCCCCTCCTCCATACCCCTCTCTGTAGATGGAGCATTTGACGTAAGCAGAGACACAGGAAAGATACCAATTCACTATCAAAGCATCCTAGCCCCATCCCAGAGCAATTAAAAAGCCAGATGGAATCTCTGGGAAATCAGCATTAATAACGCGAACAATCTGTGCAGGCCGGCAGGGACCCAGGAGCCGCATGCGGGAGGGGGTGGGAGGGCAGAGGAGGAGGTTGGGGTGCTAGGGCATGAGCTCGCAGCCACGGTTCACCACGTTGTGGCCAGCCGGGGACGGGGCCATAGCAAGGGTCTGCCTAGGTCTGGCCATAGCCGCTCTGTCCCCTCCAGCCTCTACAAAGTCCTCTGTGCATCCTGTACCCTGGTCGCTGCAGACAGAGCCAAACAAATGTGGAACCCATTACTCAGGCAGCCACAGCCTCAGCCAGCCCCATTCTGGCACCCAAGAACTTTGCTTCCCTCTACTTTTGTTTTTATTTATTATTTTTCTAGCCTTGTGGCCAAGCCCGCTGGGAAGAGGCATCCTGGGTGACAGCTTCCACAGATGCCCTTTCTCTTCATTTGCTATGCCCGAGCCCACTGCCTATAGCTGAGAAGAGCAGATGATGGTGTTGGGGACCTCATGGGACCTGAACCCCAGGGGATCCCCTTAGATTACAGAGTGGCAGGCACTTTCAGCAAGGCCATTCATGCTCTCAGAAACAGGCATGATTGCTAAGGGAGCAGGGCGTAGGGGTCCACACTACCTGGCTGCCTTGAGGGGCCCAGGAGAGGCTGGGCAAGGGCCACAGGAAAAGAATATTCAGCTGTTCTGAGGCCTTTTCTAGGCAGAGCTGAGAAGCCAGATTCATCCCACCTGAGACGGACTGAAAGATGGTTTTCTTATATCCATCAAGTTGGGATGGGAAGTGGCTTGTTTTAAAAACATCTTTTGTGATGCTTACACACCCAGAAAGCCTATTTTCTTTCCTTCACCTTCCCTGCCTCCTTATCCCCACCCTTCATCCTCACCCTCGCCTTTTCTGGAAATTGCTCTCCCCAAGGTCACCACGAGCTCCTGGAGTCAAATAACATGAACTCACCCAGGATGCTGCTTTGCTTGGCCCCCTGCTGAATCTGGCCTCAGTGGACATCTAGTTTCTGCCTGGTCCACAACAAGTCTTCAGAATGCATGGATCGCCCTGCAATTCATCTCTCTCTTTCTTTAAAAAACATCCTCACCCTCGACTGTCTATTCAGGGGTCCACCAAGCAGGAGTTTGAGGGACCAGGGTCACCACTGTAGGAAGGGAACACAAGGCACCAGAAATAAAGCTCACTCAACAAGAGTCATGGCTTCTACGAATTTAAAATGCAAGAATCCGGAGTTCCCTGGTGGTGTAGTGGCTTAAGGCTTCGGTGCTGGCGCTGTCAGCGCTGCGGCCTGGGTTCCAATCCCAGTCAGGGAGCTACCCACGTACCAAAAAGCAAATTAATTAATTAATTAAATAAATAAAATGCAAGAATCCTAAGAAAGATAACCTATCGGGTTCCAGATAATCTACAACACCTCTGTGTGATTAGTTTACTAGAACCAGGGGCTAGCCAGGCCCCAGCGAGATGCTCATTTTCTCAAGGAGAGTGTACAGGGAGGAAGTGGGATTTCCAGAAGAGGGGAGAGGGTCAGGTGGGGCCACACCATAGGTCCCAGGGCTGCCGCAGCTGTCCCAAGGCACAAGGCCCCTGGGATTACGCATTCCTGCCTTAAAGCTCTCTGAGGCCCTTGTGTCTCCCCTCCTGTGCCTCTCCAGGACAAATGGCAAAAGTCTTTATTGAGGAACGATGGTCCATAGCTGGGAACATCAGTGGCCACATATGGTGGCCATGTCACCCAGTGACCCAGACGAGTCCTGAGGGGAACCGTCATGGCCCACCCCAAGCCCTCCAGATCAGAAGATATTTCTGCTCCTTGTCAAGTGGCAACCAACCTTTCACAAGAAGGTCTCTCCCTCCCAGCAGCCACTGGCCCTTTCCTGGCCAGCCATGGAGGCCTCAGCCCCCCACCTCCACCTTGAACCAACCTGAGGGCTCTCCCTGGCAACTCCCAGGAGCCCAGGCCACTCTCGCTGGTGAGGAAATGTGGCTGATTATGGCGGCCTTTCCCTCATGCATTGGGCAATGGTCTCAGTTGGATGTGGCAGCACAGCCCCTGACTATGAAGGGGGACAAAAGCGTGTCAGGGATGGGGAACCTGCCCCAGAGGGAGCCGCTGTGACCTTAAACATCAGGTTAGGACCCGTCTGGAGTGGCCTTGATGATTTACAATTTGCAAACACGTTTCATTTGATTCCTCAGTTTTGCTAGAGCAATTACAGTGACTAAGCATGACAAATCACTCCCAACACGGTGTCTCTGCGCTGTTAGGAAACGCGTTTGCTTCACTATTTCGCCTGGTGCGGCAACATTTCAAAAATAGACTCATTCACTGTACACGAAGGCAATTTGTTCCCAATTTTCCCACTAATTTGATTTTAATCTGATATTTAAAATTCATGTGACCATCTTCCCACTGATTTACAGGGACTAGGTCCTACCTGGCACAGCAGTTTAATGGGCCTTAACCCAGGCGTCCACAGGACAAAGGACTTATCCCAGAACAATTTGAAGGCACTGGTATCTGTAATGCTTAAGAAGATGTCTAATTCAGCATTGCCAGTGCCACTTGCCTGGGGCCAGTAACAGTGAGTGTGGGCTACAGTCCGCTGCTGCTTCCCTGCAGAGCCCAGGCCCATAGTAGGCTGGCGGTCATCACTGAGCAGGCGCATCCAGCCCAGATGCCCCGGCATGGTACGGGCTTGAGATGTGCACGGAGGTGAGGTCTGAAGGAAGGCCACTTGCTCACAGGTGATGAATAGAAGTGTCCTCTTACTCGAATCCTGGGGTTACGATGGCCCACGGGAGGCGGGCTGTGTAGCATTCACACCAGCAGACTCCCGGCTTTGCCTCTGACTGACTGTGTGACCCTCACTAAGTCTCTTCACTTCTCTGAGCTTCCATTTCCTTTTATGCAAAACGTATGCAAAACTAGCACACGTCACATCGAGTTGTTGTGAAAGGTAAACAGGCAGAGCTTGTGGGACACTTGGCTCAAGCTAACAAGACTGCTGTTGCTGTGTGTGAGGGCAGGAGGCAGAATGGGAGGGGGAGGCCACACCCTGGTCCCTGAAAACTCCCCTGGGAAGAGACAATCATCTGAATAATTTAGGGCAAAATCCTTGTACCCAGCATAATCAAGTTACTGAAGTCATTTTGATGTTGCTTGGAATATTTTTGTCCAGGATGCCTTTCATTTGCTTAGAAAACACTTAATGAGTTCCTCCTGGGTGCAGAGTCCTCTTGCCAGTCACCTTAAAGGCTGAGTTGGAGGTCAAACCCTCCTCCCTGCTCTCAGCAGAGCCAGCAAGGGTGCCCCAAGGGCTTGTCACAGTAAATGGTCCTAGATACAAGTGCAGAATCCTAGGTGATGACTCCTGGTCAGTGAGGACAAGGATTCTCACTGGGATATCAGCTTCCCCAAATCCTGAGATAGCCCCCCTCCCCAATAATGCCTTTCTACTTGAGAAATGGGGACCTCAGTGCACATTGAGGCCCTGGCTTCCCCTCGCTGATGGCAGGGGAGCAGGAGGACATGCTTGCCTCCCTCGGTCCCCTCACTGGGCCACCTCAGTGCTTGGCCAAACAGCTGGTTTCCATTTGCCCAACTAAGCTCAAGCCAAAAAAGTGAGGAGGGAGACTGCCCACTGCCCTGCGGGGAGACCTGACTGGATTCCCACAACCAGGGAAGCTCCTGGGGCTCTGGAGGGGTAAGGAGGGGCCACAGAGGCAGGTGGCAGCAAGCTTCCCCAGAGCTGGGGTCACCCACAGGAAGCTGCTCCGGAAACCTACCCTGCTTTTCCCTTCACTGCCAGGAATGCCACCTCAAGAGTAACTCAAGTTCATGAGCAAACCCCTCAGGCAAAGAAGGCAGGCAGCTCTTGGGCACCCCCACCTCACTGCTCAAGCACAGGAAACAGTTGGATGCCACTTTTCAAAAGAGGGCGGCAGGTATTGAGAGGGGCCAGGAGGCCTTAAATCACCGGCTTCTCCCCAGCCGGTCAGTGGAGTTGGTGCAAGGCAACACAAAGGAAAGAGGGCAGGCCTGGATTGAGGGCAACTCCTAGGGGAGACTGGCAACTGTGTGGGTGCAGGAGCAAGTGCGTACGAGCTTGGAGCTGATTCTGAGCCTGAGGCTGGAGGAGTTCTCGGGCCCAAGAAGGGCGAAGGGTCCTCCCAAGAGCAATTTCCAAGTTCACCAACCTCCGACCAATCTCAATGTGAGGAGC
>PVJL010002736.1:128945-173422 GCA_004026885.1 Lyroderma lyra
GGGACAGGACCAGCACCTGGGCCCCTGCACTCTGCGTCCAGTGGGGGAGTCGAACCCTCTCCACCCCTAAACCTACACAGGGAAGTGAAAGGTTCGTGTTTTCCGACGACTCTCATCGTTGGCTTCTTTCCATGACACCATGCCCGTCCCCCACTTCCACCCAACATTCCTCAACCTAATTTACTGTAGTTTTTAATTTTTAAAATCTTTGAGAATTTCAGAAGCTGGAAGGTCATGTCAGAGACACTGCAGAGCCAGGTTTGGGGGCCCATGTGCACCCCCATCTTCACTTATCATGAACTGGGAGATCAAGTGCAGTTTCTGCTTATCCCATGGGACATGCCATTGGGGACTGCAACCCCCACAGCACAGTGGCTTGGAAGGCCTGCTGCTGGGGCTGGGGGAATGTGACACATGCCCGAGACTGGGCGTGGGACCAAGGCCTCCATCAGACTTCACGAAGGCGCTGCTCACAGAGCCCAGGCCCCGATGCTGGTTACACAGGGCTGGGCCTGCATTCCTACCCACTGAGAGCGTGAGACCGTGTGTGTCCTCGCCTCGCCACACACCTGCTGTGTGACCATGCACAGGTTTGGCAGCCTCTCTGTTTGAGCTTGTCTGAGAGGTGTGCCAGGATTCCCAGAGGCAAGATGATGAATGGGTGTCCCTCCAGAACAGAGCAACCACAAGAACCTGATCCCAGGACAAGTCACACGGAGGAGAACCAGGACCAGGTCACCTGGCAGCCAAGAGGGGAATGTGAGTCAGAAACAAACCATCCACCTGCCAGCCAGGTCACTCTCTAGACCAAGAGAGCTCAAGGTTGAGAGCCAGAAGGATGCAGAACCAAGGGTTGGGTCCAGCTTCTAGATCCTTGTCATCCAGGTGATGCTGGTGGGCCACACAATAAACACATGCATGCTCCCTGGCCCATGCGGAGGCCCAGGTTGGAGGACCCTAAGGGAGTACTGGCATCATCAAGCCTTCTTCAGGTATGGCAAAGAGACACTTAACATCACTTCCTCTTTCAGATTCCCCCCACGCTAGCCAGAACCAAGCCATATCAGCCAGGCTGTTGATAAGTCTCCACCATGCACCTCTGAGAGTCCAGACTAGAGCCCAGCCACAGGGAGGCCAAGGTCAGAGGAGCGAAGGGGCACAGTACGTGGGAAGATGATGTCCTGTCAGTACTGAATCAGGGTGGGACAGAGGCCTTTCTCACCCCACCATCCATCCCACTGAGCCCCGGTGGACTGTGGAGGGACCTCGGAGAACGGCGTTCTGCTATGTCCCCGTGACTGGTCAGCAAGCCCTGCAGGAGGGAAGAAAGACCAGGAGGATGCAGCTGTGGTCATCTCAGGGCTGCCCAAAGGGTTCCTGAGAAGGCAGAGTGAGCTGGGGAGGCAGGAGGCGGGCAGGGGGCAATTTCCCCCTTCTTTCTTGTGTCCTTTGCTACATCGAACTTGGTATTATACAACACCGTGGCCTTTGGCCAAGAGCAGGCTGGGTCCAGACTCTCCCATTAGTATCTGTTGAGCTCTGGGTCGTCTGAAACATGGAGCTGCATCACCAAAGCACAACGAACCATTAAATGGGTCAATGCATCCCTTCATGCATCCATTCATTGGTTCCAGAAAATTCTTACCCGTGAATCCTTAAAATGTTTCCTCTGCTCCATTTCCTCTCTCGTCTCCTTCAGGGGCAATATGGAGCATATGTGAGACCCCCTGTTTCTCTTTACCTCGTATTATCTCTTCCGTGGTTTCTTTTTGTCTCTGTGGGCTGCATTTGTGATCATCTCTTTGGACTTCTCAGCTGCGTGTACTCCGTCCACTGAGTTCTTGATTTTGGTTATTGCAGTTTTCGTTCCTAGAGATTCAACTTGATCCTTTCATTCAGATCTATGATGTCACTTTTTATAGATTCCCATTCCTTACAGTTACCTGTAAGCATGCCCTTTTTCTTTAACTATCACGTGCATAGTTCTTTTATAGTTAATAGTTTTCATTCTGAAGGGTCTCTTTCTGTCTTCTGTTGATTCTCCTTATTTCCACTCCCAGTATTTTCTTTTCTTGTGTGTCTGATCACAAGACAATAAAACACTATGTGTGGGTCCTTGTTTTAGAAAAACTGTTTGAAAGAAAAATTGTAGATTTAGGACAAAGTCACCTTTCACTACAGAGCAGTTTTATTTGCTCCTGTGTACATGGAGGAATACTGCTAGTCTGGGACCGACCACATTAATCACCCTCAAGGTTTGAGGTTCCCTAGCCTACCCAAGAGATTAGAACTTCGATTGCAAGATTCCGTGAGACCTGATCTACTTCTGGTTCACCCTTCTTCTGAGGGCGTAGCCCTTTGGAGTCCCACATCAATGTGGGATGATGTCTCATTATATGGCCCCACCTGTGTGAGCCCTCGGATTTAAGTTCTGTCTCTTTCATTCCATGATGCTATCAAAATAAAATTCAAATTTGTTGGGATCAGAAGTTGCCTCAGGGAAAAAGTGGCTGCTTCTCTTGCCTACCTGTCTGGATTTTCCCCCCCTCAATTTTGGCCTGACAATTCCCTTTTATGCTGTCGACTCTTCAGTGCTTTTAATTTATTCAGCATTTTAAGTTGTTTTCAGTGCAAGGCTAGGGCCCAAATAAGCTAGCCTGCCATTACTGGAAGCTGTAGTCACTCTGGTGGGTGTTTGTGGAGTACCTACTACGTGCCAGGCACTGTGGGGGGCAGAGCGGTAAACCAGACAGACAGACCAGGCTCTCGCGGCCAATACCATCTCTCCAGGGAAACAGACAATAAACAGAGTTACTCAGTTGATTAGTTAATTACGGTCGTGATGCCTATTGTGAAGTAAGGAAATTCAGGGGTGATGAGAAGGAGACTTTACCAGCTTTGTGGGTTCGGGAAAGTTCTTCTTAAAGACAATTTTCAAGCTGAAATCTGAAGAATCTGTAAAATTTATAAGTAACTGGGGGCTGGATTGAGGCAAAGTAATGGCATATACAGAGCTCAGCACTGGGAAGGAGCATGACATTCTAGGTACTGAAAAGTGTGCGGTGTGGCCAGCATGTGGAGCCGGGCGGGGGGTGGAGGACAAGAGGTGAGGCAAGAGGTCAGCGGGGTCACACTATCACACTCTCATAAGCGGGGGTTTAGACTTTGGTCAATGTGCCAAGAACAACAGAAGCCTGGAGAGCCCTGAAGTCAGGCTTGCTAATGAAGGTCACTCTACTGAGGTGTGGAGGGTGCATGACAGTGGGCAACAATGTGGTGGCACAAAGGTGGCTGGATTCAAGAAAGTTTGAAGGGAAAAGACAAGAAGGGTTTCCACCCAGCTGGAAGATAGAATTGTCCCAGAATGCACTACCCGATCACTCTAGTGATTCTTTGTTTGTACTCAGATCCGATCCACTTCTACTCTCTGCCCTGCGAAGCTGGCCTGTGTGGTCCACACTGAGGGCCTCCTGTGCCCCTGCTTCCTGTTGGGTTTGGCCGGTGGTAGGTACCAGGAGGAGATGGAGGGATAAAGCAAATAAAGGTTGGGGTGTTTTTTCTCTGCTCTGTGCCTGCTTCAGTGCCCCATCGGCACGTACCCAAGACTACAGCCCCTGTCAGGTGGCCTGTCCTCTGCCCTCTCTGGGTGCAGTTCTCATTGGTCTCTGGTAGCACTATTGCCTCACCTCATCCTTGAAGTCCTACAGTTGGGATGATGGCTACTGTGGGGACCTCAATGTCCCTTCTTGATTCTCTCAACCCTGGTCACACCCTACAAACAGTCCCTTTGTTGATGTCCCTGTACTGGATCCATCACGGCTGAGTTTGGTTTTCTGCCAAGACCCTGAGTGATCACCAGTCCTCGGGTTTTTTAGCTTTAAAGAATCCGGAGAAGCAAATCTGTCTGGGAATCCTGGAGGAGGGCCAGCCCCTCGTGGCAGCCAAAGGGGTGGGTCAGAGCCCACAGGAGAAGGCCTGCTGCCGGCTGTGTTCTATAAACAAACACCCGCGTGCACGCAGCGAGCCAGAGCCAAATGACAGCCACGGCTGTGACAATTTTTTAGAGCCCCAGTATCAGAGAATACAGAGGTAATTAGGAAAATTACAAACATATCTGGTATCTTCCGTCTGGCCATACAATCTGTGCCTGTGTCTACTGAGGTTGCCACTCTGGAGGGAGCATTTTCCAATCTACGTACACGTTGGGGTTCTAAACCCTTCCTAAAAGAGGTGTCCGAGGGACAGAGATCAAAGTGCACTTAATTTCTGGGGTGGACTCTGTGGGCCTTGTGCTGTGCATCATTCGGGGCCCGGAGGCACTGTGACTGGCTTGCCTGCTGCCCACCCTGTGTCCTCCCTCTCCGCTGCCGTTGACGTCCCCACCTCCCTCCAGAGCTGAAGTTTGCCTCCGTTCACTTTCACTTCGGAGATGCAAGCCGGGAGGTCTGCACAGAGGCGGACAGATGCTGGAGAAGTGTACACCCCATTCTCCCGTGGGTTCGCTCCTGCTCACTCCGCACCTGTCTGCATGCTGGGGGCTCAGGCACAGAGCTGAGTGCAGGGAGGAGAAGGAAACTAGACCTGGTGACAGAGGGTGCCTGGGTGCGGGCGGGGGTTTCAAGGGTTAACAAGAAAGATCCAGGCACTCAAAGGACTTCGGGTAGAGAAACAGACGGAGCAAAGTTCCAGGGGAAGGCCAGCATGACTAGATAGGGGGAGGGACAGAAAATGAGGCTGGGGAGAGGCGCAGCGACAAATCCTGATTGGCTTGGACCGGGCCTGCTTTACTCCCACCGTCCCAGAGTGCATTGTTTATAGCACCCCTTTTGCCTCACAAAAAGTGTCTGAGTTTGTTCAATAAGAGGTCTGTAAGGGCAGAGGAAGGGATGTAGATTTTATGTTTTACTGCAATGGGGAGCCATCGGAGGATTTTGAGCAGGGGAGTCACAGCACCAAGCTTTTTGCTTCGTTCACCAAATGTTTACTGAGTGCCGGGGCGCCCCCGCGGCCTCCTGCGCGCAGCAGGGAGCCAGGCCCACAGAACTCCCTCATGGAGCTTACATTCCAGTGGTAGGAGTGTCCTCACACATCCACGGAATTCACCATTTCTCCAGCACTCTCAGTGCCCTCAACCAGGCAAGGTGCCCAGTGGACAGAAAGAAAGATAAAAGTAAAACAACATCTTGTGGGTTCTTTTTCAAATTTGATCATTGGAAAGGCGTAAGCGACATCTTGTGAAGTCTGCTCCCAGCGTCACCCCGGAAGGAGGTCTCTGTGGGGAGTTGTGTGCAGTGTGGGTCGCCCTTGACTCCCCTGTCACCCACACACCCCGGCTTCCGTGGCTGACAAACCTCTGTGCTGGTTGTTCTGACTGGCCTCCTTTCAGGCAGGTTCTTAGCTCCAAGGTAGCTAACTGGCTTACATATTCTTGCAGAATCCTCTCTTGAGTGGCTTAAGCAGAAAGGAGCATATGACATCGGCACAGCTTCCCAAAAACCTTACCTCTGTGCTAGAGACTCATGGGTAGAGCCAAGTGCGATGAGGAAAACAAAACACAATGGGAGGCGCCTTCAGGCATGGCTAGATCCAGCATCCAGACTATGTCGTCAAGTGTCCTTTCTCACTGCATCTCCTGGTCTTGCCATCTAGCCTCAGGAGGATAGACAATACCAACTGACCGATCCTGAGTCATGCCCTTAACACCCCGCACTCAAAACATACACAAATACTTTGGGGATGTGGGGAGGGAGTCAGCTCCACCCACACTGAATGGAAGGAGAGTTGGGGAGGGGAGGCGCTCAGAGGAAGATCCAGGTGTTGTATCTGGAATGAGAGAAAATGAGGCTGAGGCAGGCAAAACCACTGGTGTGCCCCGGACCTGCCCTTTGTCCCAGGAAGAACTGCACCCCAAGGAGAGGGAGGACAATTCACAGTGAATCCTTGGCCATTGCTTCCAATGAAAAACCGACCACAGCAGAGGAAGGTGGTGGGTTTCTGGAATCAGCTGGTGTGATTTGGGCCCCACATTCGTGCCTGACTTCTGCCCCACCTCAGGCTATCAGCGGTTTCTGCCCACAGGCAGGCACCCGGCTGTCCGTGGGGTCTGTGACTCTGGCCCGTGGAGGCAGGGTGGCAGGGGAGACACCTAACGATGGACAGCAGCCCCAGAAGAGACTTCGGAGAAGCTCTGGACAGAGCCCCTCCCTACTGCTCCCCCAAAAAACCCGTATGGAAGGAGAGAAAGGGTTGGGGACCTCTCATCTCCGAAGGCCCCAAAGCCACCAGGTCCTGTCCCCTGTGGGTCCCTGGAAGTCCTCGACCAGCCACTGCAGTGTGGATTGTTCTTTCTGCTCCCTGGGGCCAGAGGTGGAAGAAGCTGCTCAGGGCAAGGGGTGCTGATTACAGGGGAGATGAGGACAGGAAGGGCCTCCACAGGAACAGGTTGTCCCCTGTGCCCCTTGCTCACCTATACGGGAAGGGAACCCCTTTGCTGAGCACCAAAGGCATGCAGATGCTGTCTTAAGTCTCTGGTTGCATCCTGTCAGCTGCTCCAAAGGTGGTTCCCCCACCACCACCTTCAGATAAGGGCTAGGAAGCTCCCTGAGGCCCACTGGACTTTACCCAGATCCACAGATTGTAAATAGTGAAGCCAGGACCCACCCTGAGGCCACCACCCTTCACAGCCCCTCTCTTGTCTAGAAGAGCGAGGTCAAAGGGGAGAGGGGAGAGGCCTGGGGGGTGAGACACAAGGTTAGGGAGGCAGCAGCACACCCCGCTCCTCTGGGAGGATGGCAGCCCCAGCTCGGGGTGGGGGCAGCCCGGGCTGGAGCGCAGGGAGCCCCGCCGGGGACCAGGAGGAGGCTTCTTCTCAGTGTCTTCATGCCACAAGATGTAAAATAATCCCCTCGGCTCAGAAAAACACATTTTATGGCCGTCTGACTCATTTCCCACAAAGCTAGGTTCACCCACCCACCCCCCAACCCCCAACGTGTAGAGCTTTTGTTTTGAAAAATAAAAAAAATATGTTGAAAATTTCAAGATGACTTTTAGACATAAATAGTTCCCTTCCTCACCCTCGTCCCAGGCCCCCCTCACCTAATTTCCCAAACACTGGCTGCCCGAGCCTCAGGAGGACCCAATCCAAGTGGGTGTGGGATGACTCTGGGTGACACCGCCCCCAGGGCCAGGCCGGCGGGTGCCTGCTGGGCACTGAGAAGGGCCAAGGGGCCCTCTGGAGAGGTGGGCCTCCCTGGCATCTGCTGCAGTGCCCCTGATCCTTCTGATTTGGGATGCCACGTGGTCCCCAACAGCACCATCACTCCCTTCTAGCCTCTGAGTCTCTCTCCAGGCCCAAGTGCCCCCTCCATAGCTTCCAGGACACAGGTAATATGCGGCTGGTTGCTCTGCCACCCTGACACTCTGCTAAGGGGAGCTGCACAGTGCCCCCCAGCCCTTGGACCCCACCATAGAAGCATAAGGGTCTGATCTGGGCTCTGATCCTCCACACATATCAGGGCTTTACCCAAGCGCCTGGCCTCCTGGCTTCCTCGGACCCTGCCATTCCTTTAATTTCCCAACAGTCCTGGGCCATAGGTATCAGCATCCCCATTTCCCAGGCAGGACACAGAACAGAGTACCAGACAGAACATGTCACTGAGAAACCTGAGTGCAAACCGGTAGGCAGCCTCATGGCTCCTGCTGACTCCCAGACAGCCTGGAAAGGATACCCAAGTCCTCCGAGGCTCAGATGCAGGCCTATCCCAGGAGATCCTTGGTTTCTGGCACTGGCACAGACACACCTGGACGACCCACAGAGCTGGTCTCCCCTCGCTGCCAGGCACCGCTGCAGCTTGGTGCATTCAAGGATCTGCACGCAGTGCTCAGGTGGCCCACGTCATCCCTCCACCTTCCCAGAGGACAGCCTCTGGGAGCTCTCTAAGGGTCTCCAAGGAGCAGGGAAGGGGCAGCAGCCTGCGGCCAGACAGGAGCAGCAACAAGCCTCCCTAGAACTGGGAGCCCCAGCTGAGCAGAAACCTGCCACTCTTGGGCCAGGCATCTCAGCCCAGAGGCTCGGGCTCCTCAGATCCGGGATGAGGCAGAGTCCCCACCCCTGGCCACAGCGAGCCCCACAGGTTCCCAAGACAATGGCGCCCAGAGCACAGCTGCCCCAGTGCTGCCCGGGCCATGGGTCTGTGCACTTCTCCTCCACTGTAACCCACGTTCTGCTCTGCGATGTGCCCCTGGTCCCTAGTTCTCCAGGGCTCTGGGCTCCCACCTGGGGACAGGAAGCAGCTGCAGAGAGCAAGGTGGGCGGGAGGAATCTTACTGTCAATGGCTCTGCTGGAACGACCCTGGGGTTAGCTGGGAGCAGGCATGGGGGGAGTGTAGATTGGGGTCTACTGTAGGCTGCTGGGCCATGGGCATCTGGGGAAGGGCCAGAAATGACCTGGACTTCCTTAACCACAAGAAAATGACTCAGCTAAATTGAGGAAGATTTCCGTTCCGGCAGACTACTTTTTCCACTATGGTAAGAGCTTTTTACCCACAGGCTCCAGAGGGGTTGGGTACCCCACAGAGGGTTTGGGGAGTTTCGATTTGAATAGTTAATGCTGATTCTTAATCATTATTTTGAAAAGGCAGCGCTTGGTTTTCCAGCAGGTGGATGGGTCCCAGGGAGCGAAGCCAGGTGTGTGTGTGTGTGTGTGCACGCGCGGGCGTACACACAAGCACGTGCATTTGCACACATATACACACGTGAACATTTGTGTCTTGAGGACAATAAGGCCCAAGAAGGGGGAGATTTAGTCAGGACATTTCTCTTTGCCCAGTGGCAGGTCTTGCCCAGGTCTGCAGAAATGACCTAGATTCTCCAGCCCTCTGAGCCTGGTGTCTTGAACAGGGCTAATAGCTACATTGATTGATTGAAGGTTAAGTGTGTGCCAAGCAGCAGGCTGGGCACTTAACCCACTTTACCTCACAAACCTGGGAGGGGGGTCCCACTCCAGATACCAGCTGAGACTCCAAGAGGACACTCAGCCATATGCAAACCCAGGCAGCCTGACACCACTGTAGACACTGCTCACGGCCCCCACCTGCTCTCTCTCTAGCTCCTGGCATCTCCTGAGACTGCCCAGGCTTATCTGGCATTGTAACCAGGCCCAGTGAGGGCCGACGGCTTCTTTCCAGGTACCTTGCTTGAATGCCAGCCCGTCAGTGATTAGAAGCTGGGGCCTTGCCCTGGGTTCTGCGATGTAAGGGCGGGGCATAGCCCATGTAGCCCTGGCTCCCACTGTCCAGCCCAGCCCTGAGGCCCGGACAGGCCGCGTGGCAGATGGGGGTCTTCCAAGAGTGAAGGGTCAGCCCCATCCTTGTAACGTCCAGCCTAACAAGTGTGAAGGCTAAAGTCCTGGTCCAGGTGCTTGGACGAAGACGAAGGTCATTGCTTCGGGCTCCTCCCACTTCTGGTTCAGCCCAGGCAGGCTCCCTGGAGGCAGACACCAGCAGGCTCTAACCTGGACGGCAGCAGTAAGCACAGTAAGGGCCTCCAGGACAGTGACTGCCCAGACTGGAAGGTGCTCCCCTCCCACTCCCCACAGTGGCGGCCCCTGTATCTGCTTCACAGCTCTGACATGGCCCCTGCTGCTTATTCTCGCTTGGAGGGCAGGCGCTTCCCTGAGGCCCCACTGAGGGGGATGACAGGGTACAAGGTCCTTCTTCCCATTTCATTGCCGGCTGGACCTCAGTTCTGCTGCGGGCCCCCCAAGAGGGGCCCCTCGGAGCAGACTCCTGCTCCGAGTTGTGGTGAGTTTCCCAATCTGGAGGTGGATGGCCGTCAAAGCTGCCCAGTGGAGGAGCCTTGCCCAGGTCTCCGAGGATTTCAGGGGACAGAGCTAGGCCTAGTCAGTGTGGCTCTGCGGCCAGGGCAAGGGTTCTGCAGGGGGCCAGGACACGTGTCCTGGCTCTGTGGCCTCCCCACAGCCCAGCTCACTGGCCAGCCTCCGGGGGAGGAGCAGGGGCTGCAGAGGCTGGGGGAGGAGGCGAGGCTCGCGGCCCCCCTGGGGTGCTGGCAGTTCCAGGGCAAAGGGCAAGCCGGCTTTGGCCAGAGGGGGGAAGCAGGGCAGGGAGCAGTAGAAAGATGAAAGCTGAGCCGAAGGACAGAGGGCCCTGAGCCTGAGCTCTAGGCTTGGTCCCTGTCCTGGGTGTCCCCTCCAGGAGAGAGAAAATGAGAGCGACCAAGAGTGGGGGAGCCAGGAGTCAGAAATGGGAGAGGGGCTAACACGGGTAAAGGCAGGTAAAGGAAAAGGAACAGAGAAGGCAGCCTCAGAGGTGGGGATCCCACATCTATTGCCCTTGCTCCTTCCCCACACAGAGGCCCGCCACCCTCCCTACCCCAGGGCTCACACAAGATGGCTATCTGTGAGCATGTCATCTGTGCGCTGTGTCTAGCCCATGCATTGTGTGTCTGCATATGTGCATGGTATGTGCCATGTGTCTGAGGCCCTCTGCCTCTAGGACTCTCAACTGTCCAGACTCAGAGGTGGCCTGGGCACCAGGACAAGACCGCTCCTGAGCCCAGCCCCATAGGGCCACCCTCCTTGGGGATCCTGGGGACCCCTGGTGGAGCTGAGTGCCCAGGTGTCCCTCCCACTCACAACGGAGCAGAGGAGGCAGACTCACCTAGGTGGCACTTGGGCTCCCAGGAACCACACAATCCCGGTGGAGGGGGGCCCGCCTAACCAGAGGCCTCTGACCCTGTCCCATGCACAGCCAACTCCAGGCCTCTGCAGTGGACAGGGACTCAAAGGGCTCACAGAGTGGGCCACAGACTGCTTGCTGCATGCAAACCTGTGTGTGTGTGTGTGTGTGTGTGTGTGTGTGTGTGTGTATGTGTGTGTGTCCGTACACAAGCTCATTCATCTTTGTCTCCTTATTGGTGAGTTTCAGCCTGTCAGCCTCACTCATTTGCCCATCATCCCCCTCCATCCAGAACACTCAATGGCTCCGAAGGGCCCGGGTACCAGGTTCTCGGCCTGTCAGTACCTGGCTGGCCCAGCTCCCCTTGGCCCCTCACTGCAGCCAGCCTTCCTCACTGGCCCTGTTCTTCTTTCACGTTTTCTGTGTAGATACTTAGCAGTGAGTACGAGGGCTGGCTGGAAACTATCCAGCTCTGTACTATGAAAAATTGAGGCCTTTATGGCTAGAGTTTTCCCAGACAGCCCTCATATACTTGAGGCTATTGTGCACTGTGGTATATTCGCTACATGTCTGGGTCAGGTGTAAGACCAATTCCTACTGATTTGAGCAGAAAAAGAACTTATCAACTCTTATAATGGAAAAGCCCAGGGTGGTGGTAGCATCAGGCACATCGGGGTCTCAGTTGTGGCATTCCATGTCCAGCTCTGAGCTCTGCTTCTGTTGGTGCTTCTGCGGGCTCCCAGCAAGACAGCCTCTAGGCTCACATGCCCCTGCTTTGCCACCTATGAAAAAAGAAAAATATTTTCCTAGTATTTCCAGCAAAAGTCTCAGAGCTGACTCCCATTGACCAGTCCCAGGACACGTGACCCACTTCCAGAGCCCTGGGCTGGGGCAGCCCTGCCCAAATCATATAGCCTGAGACGGGAGAGTGCTGGTTCCCCCAAGGAACTCCAGGGTTGCCCTAGAGGAAGGAAGTGAATGCTGGGCAGCCAGGAACACAGGGGGCCCACCCAGGTGACCCTGTCCATGAGCGATTACATGGAGCAGGGTGGGATATGCACTGTTCCTGTCCTCAGTCTCACTGCAAGCCAGAATGGGGCTAAAATCCTGGAGCTAGCAAGCCCTGGATTTTATGCGGCATTTCTTACTATACAGATGGGGAAATAGAGGACCAGAGAGTCAGGGCACAGGCCCAGGGTCACACAGCCAGTTAGGGCAGAGCTGGCGTTAGAACATGAGACTCTTGACAGCTGATCCTGCCTGTATACCTGGGATTCAAGTCCCAAACAGCAGGGCCACAGGAATCACATCGAGCCCCTGCTCTAGCCACAGAAAGGCAGCACTAGGGCTTGAGGCCATGCTAGGGGCTCCCAGATCAACAAGCCCCCATGATGCTGAGGCTGGGGCTGAGATACTCCATCAGCAAACTCCAGTTCAGGAAGAGGTGCGCACCTGAAAGGCTAGGCACGGGTGGAGAGAAGGGCGGGGGGACAGTAGGTGCCAGGGCAGGAATAGGTGGTGGGTTGATTATGAGTGGGGGTCAGAGAGACCCAGGCATCCAGACCACAGGCCACTGCTCCAGCTCTGCCACTAAGGAGGGGGAGGGAAGTCTGGACCACAAGGCCAGAAGAGGTCAAGGGGCGGAGGGGCCATGAAGGGCCCAGCAGGCTCCAGCAGGCTGAGGACGCTTGACCAGAAAGGCCTGTTTACTCAGAGGCCCAGGAGGTCAAGGCCCAGGCTGGGGGTTAATTATTAACGGCTGCCTGGCTCATGGCTGTCCAGTGTGGTGTGGGCTGGAGACCAGAGTCTGGGCACCACCCCCCACTGCCACCCTGCACAAGGGGAGCCCTGGAGTGCTCCCCGCTCCTCAACTTCAGAAGGCGCCAGCTCTCTGCAGCTGCCAAGGACTCTGACACCCTCCTCCCCATCTGGTGACAGGCCTGTACCAGGTCCTGGGGGGCACCAAAGTGGGCAAAAGTGGGTTCCGAGGCTCTTGGTCATCTCCCACAGCCCAGTTTCAGGAGCATTAAAAGAGGCAGGATGGAGAGTGGGCAGAGGAGCCCTTGTTCAGAAGGAGAAGGATCATAATGGGTGCAAGGGGATAGGATGAAGCTTATTTTTCTGGAGGGACAGATTTGGTGGCAGGGGTGGGGGCAGTGTCTATCAGGGACAAGCACCCTGGGCCTGAGCTCATGGGATTTTGACTGGTGGTTCTCTGGAGACCCCCACGAGGGCCATTGTTTGCGGTGACCCTGCTCAGAAACAGCTGAGTTTCAGGTTATCCCCACGTCCCCTCCAACTCCCTGAATAAGCCGGGATAGGCGGCTCCGTGCCCTGGGGAGAGCTTCTTCCCTCTCTAAGGAGCAGGTGCTGACAGAGGAGCTGTAGCCGCATTAGCAGCCTTTAGGCTGCAAATCCCCACTTTGTCCTGCAGATTAGGCCCTCACTGCTGGCGTTGGAGAAAGGAACACCCTGCGTGTAACAAGGCTGGCTGCCCACCCTCTCAGGACTCAGCCCAGTCCCCATGAGTGCCACCCGCTTAGCCTCCTGGCCCTGGGGCAGCCTTGCACTCAGCCTGACCCAGCACACATGCCTCCTCCCCAGGGTTCTGGGGGTGATTCGGGAAGAGGCTTGGTCACCCAGTGCCTGTCGGGAAGTGACAGCAGCTCCTGGAGGGGGGACATCATTGAAGCCCAGGTGTGGACTCAGCAGTTCTACGCAGCCTAGGACTCTCCATTTCTCAGGAGCATCAGTGGGGCTAAGGCTCCTGGACCCCCTGAAAGAAGCAGCATTCACGCAGGCCCCCACGTGATAGAACTCTCGTGGGACTTTCACTCACTCTCACCCTGAGTTCTGGCTTTTGAGGATGGGACCTGTGGAGGGATACAGCTGACTGGGAGTGTGGGGGAACCAGCCTGATGGGGGACCTGCCAGTGCCTAGGAGCTGTGGAGATCCCCCTTCCCTCACACTGTACTAGCTTCTCCTCCATAGCTGTAAAAGGGTGTCCAGGCCCAGAGACACCGACCTATGTGGCCCTGGTAGCGGTAGCGTTTGGGAAAGGATTTTCAGCATGTCCTATGCACCCTTTCCAGGGCAAAGCCTTTCTGTACCTGCCTCTGGGAACCCAGCCTAGGCAAGCAGCACGTGGCCGCGTGGCCTTGGGCACCTCAGAGCACTGCACAGCCCAGACCCTTCAGTGTCCACTTCAGGGTACAATTGTTCCCTTTTCAAGGCACCACTTCTGCCCAACCAGGAAATCCTGAACGAAGGCCGCCCGTCCCACCCTGAGTCAACATTCAGTGAGACGGGGGGCGGGGCAGCAGGAAAACAGGCCACGGGAGTCGGTGTGGGCCGCACAGCCCCAGGAGTACAGGCCACACAAGCCCCCACGTGACACACACACACACACACACACACTCACGGACACAGATATGCACATGGGTGCACGCACACACACTCATCACACACTCACAGTCCCACATGTACACACAGATGCCATGTGCCCACCCACACACACAGACACATAAGCACCATGCATTGTCACGGTGCATGTGCATGCCCACACCCTGATAGTCACACCTGCACTCTCAGACCTTCCTGACCCTGGGAGCCACCACGAAGCACAGGCCTGCATGAGCCATGCTCCTGCACATGCACACAGACACAGAACCCCCCATCCAGGCACAGATCCCTACTCCGCTTGCCCAGTGACTTCACATTGTGTGGTGCCCTCCCTTGTAAACAGGAGCCTATGCCTGGCACCCCAGGAAGTTTGAGGCCAGGACCGAGTACTTGGACCTCACACAGGCTTCTGTCTTTGGGACCAGATCTCCTGGTATCACTGGGAAATGGGGCCTCAGAGGAGGAGAGGCAGTATCTGACATCCCTCAGCCAAGACTGGGCTGGGGCTAGAGGTGCCCGTGGCCCTGCTGTGGAAGGGGGCAGCCACCTCAGGGTTGGCCCCAGACCAGATGCAGATGCTCAGCTAGACAGACCCTGGGATGGGCACTGGGTCTGGCACAAAGTGGGCCTATAATATGGAATAGTTTGATAAGCAAAGAAAGATCTGGCAAGGGTGGAAGAGCTCTCTATCCTGGCTTCAGGGCCTGGGAGGTCCCTGCGACCCTGCAACTCACCTCACTGCCACAGCATGGAGAGCTGGGCCCAGGCAAGCCAGCCTACCTGTGGCTCCTATCTCCAGGGAGGCAGGCGGGCTGCCCCGGGACGTGCCCACACACGGCTCCCCTGCGGCCGCACGCCAAGCCAACGCCAGAGTCAGGCCAAGAGCAGCAGTCCCGGGGCCTGCCCACCGCCCACATCCTGCCCAGCCTTCTATGCCTGCTCCAGCAGGAGACCCGGCCCTTGACTGCCTGGCAGAACTCAGCCTACTATCCATATACCACCCTCACAGCACCATTTGGGGACAGGCACTTTGTCCTGCAGTTCCCACCCTCAGCTCCTTCCACAACAGCAGAAGCAGCCAGAGATCTCTACAAACATCCATCTGATCACATTCCAGGCCCTTATATCTGTTGCCTGTCCTGCAGCGTCCTGCAAGGTCCTTCATGACCTGGCCTCCCTCCCTGCCCCCATGCACATCACTCTGTCCCTCCCTTGGAACTGTCCCTCAAGCAGCTTGCTCCTGCTGCAGGGCTGTGCGCTGGGGTTCCATCTGGGTTTTTCCTCATTCAGGTTTGAGCTCTACCCCCCTCTCCCCAAGGAGGCCCGCCGGAAGCAGTTTCCAGTCACTGCCCTGTTACATTGCCCTGCGATGCTGCACTCCTAGTTCCTCGTGCTCTTAGGAAGGGCCCCGCTCTTGGTCTTGCTTGCTTGCCTGTCATCTGTAGTCCCTGCTGGACTGTCGCTTCCATAAGGTGAGGACCAGGTCTTTATCTTTCCCAATCTGAAGGAGGCCTGACTAGGAGGCAGGTGGTGGCCCGCCCATGTTTGTTGAGTGAATGAACGGCTGAGACAGAGCATTGCTGAATCCAAACACACGAGTCTAAAATTGGAATGGCCTTGTGCCAGGTGTGGGGCAGGCCCACAGGGGCATGTTGGGGCCTCTTGGGAGCCTCCGGGTTCACGGGTTCACTCACACCACCCCAGCAGGCCCAGCTGAGTGGGTCAGGGCTAGGGCCGTATTTGGACCCACACCTTTTGCTCCTGATGGCTTTAGGCTCCTACCAGGCTGCTCCCAGCCCAGCACAGAGAAGAACTCCTCTATCTACTCTCCTGAATTTACTGTGAGCCCACAGGCTGCCAGCTCCAACCTCCAAACCTTTGTCTTGGACATTCTGCTATCTGGCATGTGTCCTCTATCTGCCCAGACAATTCTTCCCCACCCCTAGGGTACAGCCAGACACCCCCTCTCAGCCCCAGAGCCCTCTCCCCATGACACACAGCCATTCTGCACTCCACTGCCAGGAGGCACCCTGAGCCCGGAAGCTTGAGGAGTTGACAAGAGGCCTGGCCAGAGGTCAGAACGATGGGGATCGGGCAAGAGGTCAGAGAGATAGGTCAGCGGATCAGGGGTCAGTCAGGTCTAAAGAAGCCCAGAGAAGGGTAACTCTGAACCCAAGAGATAAGGGCTTAGTTAACTGGTTAGTTGGTTAGATAGCAGGTTAGTTGGCTCACTCATTTGTTTGCTCCATGCATTTGTTGAGCAAACACCATGTTTGAGCTGGATCCCCAAGGGAGGACTGACCGGGCTGGTCTTGGACACGGTGGGGGACACATCCTGGACTGGCGATCAGCCCCCACAGGCCCCACACTAAGAGTCAGGCTTGTCACAGGTTTTCTACAGCCTGTGAGCTAATGAGTGTTATTATTTTTTAAATTTTTTTATTGTTAAATTTATTGGGGTGACATTGGTTTGTAAAAATTGCAGTTTTATCATTTTTAATGGTCAGGAAAAAGTCAGAAGAATCCTATTTCATGACACACGAAAATGATATGAAATCCATAAATAAAATTTCTTTGGAACAGCCACATCAGAGATGCACTGGTCGGATGGTAGTTGCATAGTTACAACAGCGACAGAATGGCCTGCAGAGCCTAAAGGATTTCCCATCTGGTCCTTTGCAGAAAAGGTTTGCTCCTCCCCATCCCAGACTCTCCACTCATCATCCCACTGGCTGTGAGCACAGTATCTCTGCAGCCAAAGCTCAGTTTCCCCACATGTAGAGTGGGGTAGATAGCACCCCCCTCAGAGAATGGCAGCGGGAGAATTCCAGCGTTCACAGTCTGTCACTGGGTGCTGTGATTGTCCCCTGCTCTGTCTTCCTTTACTTCAATAAGCAGGAACTGAGTTCTTATTCTGTGCCAGGCACAGGGCTGGCCTGATGCCCAAGACCTGCCTTCAAGGGACATACACCTGGAGACCATTTGGCTGAGGGGACACAGAGAAAGGACGGAGGGGACCTGGCTTGGAGTGCATCAAGTCTCCCAGAGGAAGTGATGCCCAAGCTAATTCCTAAAATAATAAGCAGACATTTGCTAGGAGGGAAGGAGCAGGAAAAAAATTGTGGGTGGAGGGGACAGTTTTAGCAAAGGTGCGGAGGCTGGGAGAAGGTAGCAGGCCCAGACCAGGTGGGCATGGTAAGGACACAGGTAATGGCAGGTCTCAGGCAGTCAGAGGTCACCCCTCATGGCCAGCTCTACCCCACCCCCACCTGGCTTCCCAAGGGCAGATCTGGCAGGTAGAGGTGTGGCATTGAGGGCAGAGAACAGGGCCCCCTGAGGACCCACTCCTGGGGTCCTGCCCACACCAGTCGTGTCCGTGGAATTGGAAGAGCCAGATGGTAAATAGGGGCCTTCAGCACAGCAGGGTGGGGGCTGCCCGGGCTGGGGCTGCCTGTTCCTGCCCCTGGCCCCGGGCAGCCGCTGGAGTCCAGGCTGCCACAGGAGGGGAGCTGGCAACAAAGACCTATTCTTCAGGGTCCAAAAGAGACTTAAAACCCATCCAACTTTCTGTCCAACTTTCTTGCGTTGGATGCTCCAGGACATTTCCCCTTCAAGGCTGCTCAAGATGCGAGGTGATAAAGGCCTGATTTGCGAAGACTTAATTATGGCCCCGAGACCTCAGTGTAAACAACTGGGGTGTGTTTGTTCTACTATCTCCTCTCAGTGCTAATGGGGAGCACAAGCCAGGTGCTGAGAAGTGGAACCGGTGACCCCGGCTCTTGGGTTCCCTATGCTATGTTCCTGTGGGGCCATCCCCAGGGAGAGAGGTGGCCACATCCAGAGTTTGGTGTGCATTCCTGCAATATGGCCTCCTGGCTTTGGGCCCTGGCATGACAGCTTCCTGACCATATGGCCTCAGGCCACTCATCTATAAGTGACAATGATGGCAAGTTCTCAGGAAATGTTGGACAGACGATTTGGTGGGATCATGACCTTGAGCCCAGCCCCAGGCCCTGGGAGGAAAACATTTGGATACTCAGCTCCATCCCAGGCCGCTGGATGAGGTGAGAGGTGGGCACGAGGTCAGCCTCTCAGCAGCTCTGCCCACAGGGTGCTCACAAGGTGCCGCTCATATGAGCATTTCAACTTCAGTGGATCAAGGGGGTCTCAAAGTGGCAGCTTGAGCACTATCCTGTGTGTGCTCCCTGGCAGCCCACCTCATGGCTGCCACCCACGGGCCCTGTCCATGAGCATGCCTCCCAAGGTGAAACCCACTCCCCATGCTGTGCCCCCTGAGGGGGAGCTCAGGCACTTGCAAGGTATAGTTCAGCTTCATTTGGTGCAGGATGTGCTTGGCAAGACAGAGATGGTGCCCCTCCAAACACACAGAGAGACCCACACACTCACAGATACATGTAACATCCCACATGACCCCACACACACTCTGTGCACACACAAGGGCAGTCCCCAGGCCAGGCCGGGCCCCCGCTGCCTCAGTGTCCAGGAAGCTGCAGCTCCGCTCCTGGAGGAGCCACGTGCATGTGTGACTGCGTGTGTGACTGCGTGCATGTGCGTGCTCCACGGGCCAATGGGGTGCTGCCCGTGAGTGCCTGTGTCAAGTGCCAGGACACTTGGGAGGAAGCAGGGAGAAGGGGAGGGCCAGAGATCCTCTGGGTCCTCTGTCTAGGGCAGGAAGAAGACACGGTGACTGCTCAAGGTCACTCCAGCAGGATCCAGTTCACCTTGGCCTTGAGCTGAGGAGCTAGGAAGCTCTGTCGGGGACTCCAGCTGAAGCACTATGGGAAGGACCACAGTTGACACCTCAGCGGGCCCTACCACCCCCCAGGATTCAGAGCTCCCCTGTCCCTCCCACTGTGGCTGTCCCTTGGGGTGGGGTGACCAGTCCTCCACTGGGCTTTCAGCTGAGACCAGCAAGCCATTTTAAACTCTAATGAGAAGAGGAAGTTCCTGCGGCCCCAAAACAGAAACAGGAAGCTGGGAGGGGGTATATGGATAGGGAACGGGAAGGGGGACACGAGAAAGAAGCACATGCACCCAGAACACCCCAGCCTGCCTGGGCCTGGCCCCAGCAGCCATGTCGGGGTATCTCTGCCTGACCCCAATGCCATCGGCCTTATCTGCGCAGCTGTGCCAACCCCAAGGGTGGGCGCCTGAGGGTTTCTCAGATGCTGGCTCATTGTCTGCCCGGGTGTGTTCAGTTGTCTAGGCTTGTCTGATTCTGATCCAGAAGGTTCCGTGGGACTGCTCAAATCTTATGTCTGACCATACCACCTCTCCCTGGCCCCTGAGCATTGCTACATGGGACTCTCCGCAGGGCTGAGCTGGCTCTCCTCAACCCACCACGTCTGAGTGACCACCCAACCACTCCCCTGACCAAGCATGTGACAGGTCATCTCTTGGCTGTGAGTCTGGCTGGTGACTCCCAGCCCCAAATCTGTCTTCCCTAGCTGCCTTGTGGGATGTAGCAGGTCCCCCAGCGCCACCCTCACTTGTCCTAGAAGCCAGGGCTCTGTCCCATGCCCACCGCCGCCTCACACCGTGTCCTTGGGCAGCAACATCTCTGCCTGGTGTTTCAGTCTCCCCTCTCCTGGGAGGTAGGGTGGAAAATAGAATGACTGAGAAACACGTAGGGGCCCCGGCCTTCTGTGGCCCTGAACAGATGCCTGGCAGGGTGCGAATCACACACCACCCACCCGAAATGGGGAGTGTCCATCTGGCTCACACCGGTCCAGGCTGGGGTAGGGGGTTTGTAAGGCAGGAGAGCAGTGTGCACTCAGGGACAGTGTGGCCTGCTGTTCCGCCCTGGGTTTGGAGGCTCCTGCAGGAAGAATCTGGGGTGAGTGGGTGGAAGCGAGGAGTATGAGAGGGGTGGGAGCCAAGGGACCAGAGAGGCAGATGTCACCAATTTCAGTTCTGCCCCCGGCTGGCCCAAGGCCACTTGGGACTTCCCAGAGTGGAAGGACGAGCTGGGGAGTCAGGCCATTTGAGGGCAGGGCTGGGCTTTGCGGACCCCTTCCCAACCCCAGCTGGGTACTGTCAGCAGGGGAGGCCGCAGAAGTGCTGGGGATGCAAGGAAGGCTGGGTGTGCCTTCCTGGGGTCCCCCTTCTTTCTCCCTGAACCTCCTGCTAATCAGCTCCAGTCCAAGAGTATGGCAACAAAAGAATTTCTTGGCCTGTATGTCCCCACAGATGAAGGTTTAAGGGCACAGCTGCCATAGAGGCATCTGAGAAAGATTTGCAGAACAAGAGTGCAGGGTGTCAAGTGGACACCTCTCCCCATGCCGAAGGATGAGGCGGAAACCACAAGAAGCCCCAAAACTGGCTCCATCTCCTCAGCAACTCGCACTCATCCCCCAAAGAAGGAAAGTAGGGAACGGGGCGGGGGCAGGTGGTGAAGCCCCCCGCCTCAGCCTCGGTCCACCCCACCCACCCACCCCGCCACCCAGCCGGGCGGGCGGTCAGCACGCGTGTCAGCAGGGAACTGGGCCCCCGGGTGGGGAGCACATCTGACTGGACCGTGTTCTTGGGAGATCAGTTGTGAAACTCGCTTCAAACCCCCAAACCACAAAAACGGCCGATTTTCCCAGCCCTGTTCTCACGTTTCTCAGATCAGCCGAAGAGTCTTCAGTATTTCCATCCGAGAGACGCCAGGCCAGCCGCCAGCCCCCGGGGGGACAAGGAAATGGTGCACAGAGACTGGGTGCTGCGGAAACACTCTGGCGTTGCCCCAAGGACATGGGTCCCGCCAGTACGGCCGCATTGCGGGTTCTGGGAAAAGGCGAGCCTTGGGCCTGATAAAGGAAATTGGAAATCAGGACAGAGGGACCTAGAAGCCGGTAGGGCTGCAGCAGAAGGAGAATTCAAGAATACCCTTCCTGGGGGAAGACTGTCTGGCTGGAGCGGGGTCAAACTGCTGATAACCAGGGAAATGTCCTTCGATTTGTAAAAGATCACAGAGGCATCCTCTCGTGTCTTCCCCCGGGCCTGATGCATAGGTCACGGGACTCCAGCTCTTTCTGGCTCTGGGACTGGTGATAGCGGAAAAGTAGGCTCTCACCCAGCAAGGACTGGTACAGAGGCCTGCAGAGAGGAGCAGAGCTCCCTGCCCGCAGTTGCACTAGTGACCAGCTGCCTGGAAGCCTCAAAGCCCCGTTTCCTGCTGAGTATAACGCAGGCCTGTCTCTGCACCCCACTCCTTCTGGCTTCCTCTGGCCTGACGCCTCACCCGCTCCTGCCCCCAGATGAAGCCAGGTGAGGCCTCTGAGAGCTGCTGCCTCCAGGCCCTGCTCCATTGTCTGCCTGCCTTCTGCCCTACCGGCACCCATTATGCCTGAGGGCCCGCCCTGTCCCTGGCCTGCCGACCCTGTCCTAGGCCCGGCTCCTCACCCCCACCCACCACCACGGCTGCCTATTTTCAGCTGGAACTTCCTCGAGCCTGGGACGGAAACCCTGACCTGGATTAACTTTAGCAGTGATTCCAAAAGTAAAACGTAGCTGGGAATACCAAGCTTTAGCTCCATGTGTGCTCATCGAATCCCTTCCCTTACACTACAACTTGTCTTTAAAATACCACATAAAAGGAGATGAATGTCATGTCCCCTGTGTTAACCGGAGGTGCTAGCTAATACTGGCTGTGACACTGTGTTGGGCCTAAAAGCTACTTGTTGTAAGGTACTAATGCTTTGAGACCATGGCCAGGGCCCCAGGAATCCTGCTTGGGGAACCTTGACCTGGGAAGAGCTCCCTGAAGCCAAGGCCAGCACAACAGGACGTAGGAGGCCCGCACAGAGAGAGGACCCCACCTGTGGGGCAGGGCTGGGGGGCCCCCAGCAGATAAGATGCAGCGAGCCCATCGGAGACAGTGCGCCCGTGTGTGGATGCCTGTCTTTCTGTCTCTCTGTACATACATAGGTCTTTGGGCCCGTCTGCAAGCCCACCTGAGTGGCTGCTATGTGGGGGTTTTGGTGCGGCGTGTGTGGGTGCGCTTGTGTGTCTTTGTCTGTACCTGGGTGTCCATGTCTCGGCGTATGTTCATACCTCTGTTCCTTCAACCACTGTCAAGTGCGGCCAGGTCCCAGGCCAGGTACTGGACCGGGGTGGTGGAGGACTCAGTCCCCATCTCCTCACATCCGTAGCCTGGTGAGATGTGGGCAGTAAACAAACAAACAGAAAAAAAAACAAAAAACACTCCCAGAAAAGTGTAGCCCCAGTGGGGACAGGGGAACCCATACCATGAGACTAGGGACCGGAAGGGGCCCCTCAATGCTCTGAGGAAATGACACAAACGCCGAGGGAGCTGGGACGTGCGGGAGTCAGCCAGGTGGAGGACAGTTTTCCGGGCAGGGGGAGCAGTGTGTACAGAAGCGGGGTCACTGAGGAGGGGCCGCGGTGGCAGGAGCGAGGAAAGCCGAGGGGCAGCGGGAGCGGAGGGGTGGGGCAGTGACGATGGTGACCTGATCCCGAGAACTGTGGAGCGTGGCCTGCCTTGTGGCTGTTGAACAAGGCCGCTCCATCTGCTGAAAGCAGGATGGGCTGCGGGGCGCCCGGGACAAGGCCCGAGAAGCCAGACAGCCAGAAGCAATGGGGGTGGGCGTGCAAAGACAGTGGAAGGGTGAGGTGTAAGGCTTGGCGGTGGGGGAGGTGTGCGAGGGTCCACAAGGCTCCGTGTGTGTGCGTGTGTGTGCACAAGTGTGGGTGTGCACACACCTGGGACTGGCTGGGGTCTAGCCCTCAGCCTTCTCCCTCTCCACGCTCCTCCCTCGCCCCTGTATTCCCCACCGCTTAGCCACGGACATGACAGTGACAATAAGAAGGGCTCAGTGTCGCAACTGCATTTCCTCTCGAACCCAGGGCCGCCAGAGATTAGCTGAGAGCCCCGTGTGCACCGGGCGATAACACCCCCACTCCCCCGTTTCCTAATCTGATTCATTTCCAACTGATAACAGGATGAGGGCCCGTGGGCAACTAAGACATGGCCCCGCAGGTCCTGCCAAGGCTGCGGCCGAGGGATAGCATGAGGACGGTCAGGAATGGGAGTTAGCATGGACGGACAGAGACAGACCGATCAACAGAGACAGAGGGAGCCGTGGAGACAGGGAGATAGAAACAGGGAGATAGAGACAGACACAGACAGAGAGGAGTCAGGTCAGGGTGGGGTGATGGGAATGATAAAGAGAGAGAAAAATGCAGAGAGCAACAGACAGACTGACAGATGTATAAATATATACACAGAGGGGCTGGGAGCCTGGGGGTTCGAGGGAGAAGAGATGGAAGAGACTGGGTGAGAGACAGAGAAAGAGAGGAGAGGTGACCCAAGTTCATGACAGGTGGGGAGCATAAAAAGGGAGGGCACAGGTCGAGACAGAGAGCGTGAGAGGATGAGGAGGAGGCAGGGTGACCCGGCCATCCCAGGGCACTGTCCATGTGGCCAGAACACAGTGGGTTAGGACAGGGTGCTGGCCTTACTGACCCAATTTCTGCCAGGCACAAAACCCATCTGGGCCCAGCACCCCCAACAGCACCCACCCACCCCTGCCACCGGCCCAGGGAGCCCTGACCCTCAGAGCTTTAAGAGGATCACACTGGGGCTGCACAGCTGGGGACTGGACTGAACCATTCCCCCTATCCAGGGGGCTCACCAAAAGAGGGGCTTAGTCAGGGCCAAAGGGACAAAGTAGCACCCCACGATTTCTTTGTGTCCTGATGGACTCTGGTGGGGCTGGAGTGAGGCTGGACAGTCAAGGTGGGGTGGGCGGGACAAAACCCAGAATGAGATGGCAGGGACCAGGAGAACAGGGGGGCCATGACCCTCCCTTCTGTTCACCTCAGGCTAGGCGCACCTCGGGGGTCAGAATTTGGGCTCACGCACTGTTACACTCAGAGGAGGGAAGCTGGGTTCTAGGAGCTGCAGAGGCCTGGCCACTCCCTTGCTCCCAGGCCCTTGCCACAGTGTCCTGAGGTACTGAAGGGAGCAGACAGCTGCCCATTGAGGGACATCAGGTGCTGGGCCTGCTCACACGGGCTACTGGGCTCAGGCCTCCATTTAGGGAAAGAGAGTGTTCCCCAGAGCACCCAGGCCAGGGACTGAGGGCTTCCCAGGGCAAAAGGGCAGTGGGTCCTCACTCAGTGCCTGGAGGAGGGCAGGAGGAGCTGGTGTCTCACAGAGGGCATTGCACGAGCAGCTGTAGGACAGGTATTACAGCACCTGGAGATAATGAGAGGCAAGGAGCGAATCACCAGGCCCTGGAGGACTTCATGCTAAGGGCAGAGTGGAGCGCTAGAGGCTCCCAAACAGGAGGCCCATGGTCCCTTGGGCGTTTTAGTAAGTCCCTCCATCCGCAGAGCCCCCAGCGCTGACCCCTGAAGGGCAGCAGCAGACTGCCTCACCAAGGTTGCTCTGGCCCAGGCCTCCTGACCAGGGAAGGCTCACCTCACCCCTCCTGGGGTAGGGCAGCTGCCCTCTGATTTGCTGTGCCTGTCCCGATGCCCTGACTGCCGCGACCACAGGAAGTGCTGCCCCAGCGCAGTACTTCCCTTTTCTGAAATCTGCCCCCAGCAGCCTGGTGGCCAGGGAAGGCAGACTTCCCGCTGCCCCCACCCCGGGCTCTTCCCACCGGTCACAAGTGGTTTGTTCCTGAGCTTCCCTGGGCAGAGGTGACCTTCTTGCCTCAACCACAGATCAGTTATTTATCAGAACAGGAAAGATGGCACCAGAGATATGTCCTCACCACCCCCAGGAGGGCCTGGCCTGCTCCAACGACCACACGCCTGCTCCCCACATCACACGGGGCCTGCTCCCCACATCACACACGCATGTGCCGCTGGCGCGTGCAGGCTGCCCCGGGAAGGGAACCGCACAGGAGGCCCCCCAGGCAGGTGATGCATCCTGGCTCGTGGGCTTACGCAGGGCTGTGTGCGGGAACAGGGATGTGGAAGCATCTGTTGTTCTGTGGGTCCAATGAGACTCACCCTCCCTCCAGATGCACCCTGTGCCTGTGGCAGGTCCTAGGGCTCCCCCATCCCTCCATCTCATTGCAGAAGTAGGGCTCAGCTCCTGCGGAGTCAGGACCTACTTTGAAAAAGGGAAGAAGCGGCCAACAGAGCTCCTCAACAGTGGCATTGTTGACATTTTCAGCCAGACAATTGATTCCATGTGACTGGGGGCTGTTCTGTGCATTGTAGAATACTTAGCAGTACCCCCGGCCTCTATCCACTAAACGCCAGTGACATTTCGCCAGCACCGCCGCCGCCACCGGTCACAACAACCAAAAATGTCTCTAGACATGGCCAAATATGCCCTGGGAGGACAAAACTGTCCCAGGTCAAGAACCATTGATCTAGGTACATCAGAAGGCCCTAGCTCCCATGGCTAATAAATGCCAGCGTTCCACTGACTTGTTTTATGATTTTGTGCTAGAAAATCATGATTTGAAAACACTGTACCTAGTCAGAATCTGGGGTTCTTGGGAGTTGGAGTGGTTGTATATCTGAGGGATCTGTGCTGTCAGGCCCCCTCTGGGGTTTCGGGCATAACTGTCACAGAATCTGGAGCAAGAAAGGGGAGCCCCCCGGGACTGGAAGGGAGATGGCGAAGGTAGGAGGTTTCATTCATTCAGGGGAAAGTCAAGGAGATGTATTGTGGGACATGAATTTAGGCCCATAGGCCAGAGAGACCGGAAAGAATCAGGGCACACAGGGACAGGGACAGGATATGCATCCTGGACTCCCTGAGGTGGTGAGCAGGACTGACTTTGGTACAGAAAGCCCAGGGCTGAAAGGATTGCCCCATACAAAGGCAACTTGTAAAGCTGACCCAAGAAAGTGCAATGAAGCTTTCCATCCTCCTAGGATGGGAAAAATCGTGTCCTTTGAGAAACCAAAACCCTAACCAGAGCCATGAATAAGTGTGGGATTCAAATTTATGCAACCCAGGGGTTCTAGAGCCCCAAATCTAGAAATAAACATAAAAACTATTATGGAACTATGAAAGAAACTTACTTCCACCCACTTTATATGACCACTTTCACAACCCAGGACAATTACTACAGGAAAAAAAGAAAAAATCCCTGATGAAGATGAGCTCACAGTAAAAAGAAATTATTACTGGCCTAAAAGAGCAAGCCACTATGTCAGCAAGAGATCTTAGATCTAGAAATATTAAAATAATTTGAAAAAGACTACATAATATTTAAAATTATTGAGGAGATAGAAGAGGGAGTGGAAGACATAATTTTAAAAGTATTTAAAAATAAAGAACAGATAGATTTCAAAGGAAATTAAAAATTCATTGTAGTATAAAATAAAAGTTAAGTGGATGGATTGTATAGCAAATTAGTTACAGTGAAAGGGGATGTTACAAACCGAGAAAACACATCTGAGGAAATTTCATGAAATGCAGCACAGAGATACAGAAACAAGAAAAATATGAGAGGCCAAGCCTCTTAGAGGATAAAATGAGAAGGTCCAAGATGGTCCAACATGCATATAGTAAGACTTCCAGAAGATAAAAACCAGGACATTTCAAGACCTAACAGTTGAGAAATTTCCAGAACTAAGGCATGAGTCACCACATTGGAGATGCACACCAAGTCCTAAGAACGATAAATAAAAACAAATTCACACTAGAGGGAAACTACAAAACATTAAAGGCAAAAAGACAATCTTAAGAGTACCGGGAAGAAATGAGGGATTACCACAAGAGAATGACCATTAGACTGACAACAGACTTCTCAGCAGCACCAATGGACGCCAGCAGACTGGACAACCATATATTCCAGGTACTCAGAACAATAACTTTGGACCAAGAATCCCACACTCCACTAAACTGGAGTGAAATAAAGAACTGGGGTGAAAAGAAGTGAGCTCAAGGCAGGATCTGTGGTGAGAAGGCAGCCTTCATTAGGTCAGGAGTAGGACTTCAAAACGAGTCGTGAGTGGTGGGACAGAGTGGGCAGGCAGGCCAGTCTGGTTTTTTGGAGGGTGACTTCATTTTGGATGGACACTTGGGACAAGTAAGTGGTGAAAGCCAAGGTCAGAAACTGAGACACACTTTCCAGAGAATAGATAAAGTGGCACAAGAAACCCAACCCTGTGACAAGGTCATGAGAGTGGGGTTAGCAGGCCTAAGTGACTCCTTTAACCCTGGAGCCACACTGGCTTCTGGGCATGGCCACACCTTCCCTATATTTCCACCTGATCTGTTTGTTCTAGATGCTCCACTCGGATGCTACCTCTTTAGTGTTTTTCCCCTGACACCTCACTAGATGCCTTTCTCTCCCCTATGAACTCCCATACCCATGGTTGTTCGTATCCAGACTTCTGTGCTCTCTTTCCCTTTGAAACACACACCCTGGGTCAGTGGCAGCTCCCCAAAGCTTCCCATCCAAGCCATCCATCGTTTCCTTTCCCTGGTGAGCAGCCAGGACGTATGCACTGCTCACTCCTCAGAGGCCGTCCATAGGCTCAGCTGTACCTCAGCTGCCCTTGGTCAGGGCAAGACTGCAATGGAGCTGGAGAACCAGTACGCCACCACTGTCCTGACCACTCTGAGAACCCCCCATCTCAGTGTCTGAGACAAGGGTCTACCTGGAGCCCAGAGGGTATAGTGGGTCAGCTATCTATTACGGTGAAGTCCAGCTGTCATGACTTCCTGTTATCCGCAGCCTGTCCTCCGGGAAGATGTGGGGGAAAGTCCTGGGTCTCCACATATGGATCTTGGAAAGCAGGAATTCTCCACCCACTGCAAAGTCCAGCACAACTTCCCCGCCTGGACCTGGAACTGACAACGCATAGCTGAGGACAGCACCCACCCACTCAGATCTGGGGACCAGACTCGGGCCATCTGCCTGGGGGGTGCGGTCTGCATCTTGGCACCCTGGCTTCTCAAACCCTCCAAACCTGTTCCTGCCTCGAGGTCTTTGCATTTGCTGTTCCTTCTGCCTGGGACACCCTTCCCCCCAATATTCATTTCGTCAGTTCCTTCAAATCTTGGCTCACCTCCTGGGGAGCCCTTCCCTGACCCCCTGAGCTAAAGCACCCCCCCCAGACAGTCTCACCTCCATCACCACTCTAATTCATGTCCTCCAGGGCCTTTATCAAAAGCTGAAATGACCCCATCTCCCTGTTTACTGGTTGATCATTGTTTCCTCACAGAATGCCAGCTCTCTGAGGGCAGGGGTGATCCTGTCCCACTCACTATGCTCCCAGTGCCTGGCACAGCACAGAGCATACAGTAGGGACTCAATAGATACTTGGGGGGAAGAGGGACTTTGGAAACCCAGGGGGTAGTGGAGCCGGCTTCTGACTCCACACCGACAGCTCCCCACCCCGCAGGCTCCCTCAGCCCCATCCTCTCCATGGCTCCTGGGCCAAGCCTTGGAGGGCTGGGTTTCCCTCTCCTGACCCTGGGCTCAGACAGTCCCAAGTTCAAGTCCTGACACTGTCAGTTATTGCCTGTGGGACACTAAGCAGATCTCTGGGCCTTGGCTTCCTCATCTGTAACGTGGGCCTGCCTGGCAGGGATCCTGGGAGACGTCTTCAGCACGGTTTGGTTCCTACTGGGTACCCCAGGACCTTTGAGTCCGCCTCGAGGGGTCCAGCTGGGGAGCCTGCAGCGTTTCCCAGAGGCTGAGCGCAAATTTCCCAGCAGCCGTTGGCGGGTGACTAAGGCCCTTTCCAGGAGTGGCCACCCCCACAACCAGGAAGAATGGCAGGCGGGCACCCGCCTGGCAATGGAGACCACTTCCTACTTTCAACCCCTTTCCAGACAGACTGGCTTGCCATCCTTCCAAAGGGGCAGAGCCTGGGGTGGAGGGAACTGTGGCCTATAGCTGACCAGGGGGAGGACTGGGGTCCAACCAGACCCAGGCATGGGGGTCTCACCCTCAGCACCCCCAGGGGCTGCATCCTTCCTGGGCCCTTTACGCTCAGGGATCTTGAAGGCTTTTGCTGTCTCTGTGTGTCCAGGTTCTTACTCCAAAAACCTCGTGGTTGCTACCATCGTCACTGCTGACTCTCTGGTGGCAGTGAAGCCTAGTGGACAGTGACTAGGACAGTGATGTCAGTGGGCAGTGACTGCCCTGCTCTGCCCAGGAGGACAGCACGGCCAGCCCAAGAAATACCTCATGAGCTAGAGCCCAGCAGCTGCTCCACCTTTTGCCACCCTATCATTGCTGTTCTGGGCCCTAGCCAGGGAGGGGACAGCAGCCTTGATGCTTCAGAGTCCCACTGCCCACCAGGCTGCACCTCTAGGAAGAGCCCCACAGGGCCAGTGAAAACCATCTCTTCCTAGACACCCCTCCCACCAGGGCCCCACTTGCCTTCGGCGCCCCCACCCACGCTAACTCATTCACAAAGAGCATTCCCGGGAACCTGGGGGCCTTTGCAGCAGCAGAATCTGGCTCCAGCGGTGAAACACCAGGCAGATGCAGTGGGCCAGAGGTCGCCAGGGCTGTGCTGTCCAAGGAGGGACCTCTGCCTCGGCCAGCTCCCACGGTCCGGGAAAGGCCTCCTCCCTGCCAGGCAGCGGATGGCCCAGGCCAGGGGGACCTCTACGGGCCAGGCCCCTAGATCTGGGCACGACATATAGGGACCCCTCCATCTGAACACCTGTGTTCCAAATCAGGGGGTCAGCAGGATGGGGGCCTCACAGGTCACCCCCGGTCAGCCATGTGCAGAATTAAAGACCAGGGCTCCTTTTGCACCCACCCTTTTCCCAGAGGATGAAGAGAGGTACTTGGCCCTGTAGGAGGCAAGAGACCCCTCCAGGCAGTCCCAAGATGGTGATAGCCCCTGCCCTAAAGGATGCAGTGGGTACAGACACATCCTCTAGCCCCAGGCCTCAGTATCTAGCCGCCCAGCCCCAAATGTACCCTAAGGCCCTGGTCCCCTGCCCACAGAACACACCCCTGGAAGCCCCCGTTTCCCCTCTGAATTTCTTTCATCAGGCACTCAGGCCAGGACACCCTGTCCTCCCTGGGCTCTCGGTTCTGCCAAGTGGAGGCTGAGGAACCTCTGGGATGGGGGAAGGGCCGTGTGGCCCGGGGACTCCTGCATGGTGATTTGGCGGGCGGGCTGGCTCTGTGAGTGGATGTGGCTGGTGAGGCTGGATGTGTGTGCCAATTGTGGGCAGGGTCCGAGCATGGTCTTTGTGCATCTGTGGGCTGCGTCAGCTTGTGGAGTACCGTGGCTGTGGGCCCTGTCAGTGTGGCCTGTGTGTCAGTGTATGGTGTGTTGGTCTGTGTGCATGGTGTGTGAGTCTGGACTGTATCAGTGTTTTCTGTGGGTCTGTGTGTGTGATGAGTGCACTGGTGGCATACGGAGGCTATGACAGTTTGGGGAGGGTGTCTATGTGTGGTGTGCGTGTTTATGTGTGTGGATGTGTCTGTGTGTGACGTGTGTATCTGAGCTGTGTCAGTATTGAGTGTATGTCAGTGTGTGATGTGGGTATCTCTGTCCGTGCTGTGTGTGTGTCTGTGTGTAGTATGTGTATGTGGTGTGGCGTGCGTGTGTCTGTGTGTGGTATACATGTCTGTGTGATGTGTGGGTCTGCGTGATGTGTGTGGTGTGTGTGTATATGATGTGGGTGGTATTGATTCTGTGTGCACATGTCAGAGCAAGGACCTGGCATCTGGGCTGGGTGGAGAGGCGTCTTGTGTGGAGCCTGGCACTCCACAGGGAGCACATGGGGCCCTGGGAGTGATCATTAGAACTAGGAAGAGCACAGATCTCCAGCCCTCATGGAGGGCAGGCTCACCTCAGGGACCAGGGCTGTGGCACGATCTGTGCCCCTCTGTCTCCTTCCCTCCAGTTGTTTCCCAAAGCTCCAGGAGCCCAGCAAGCCCAGGGCATGTTTCCTCTCCTCCAGCCAGGCCCTGGGCACCAGGCAGGGAGAGGAGCACAACTCAGACCCACACATAACCCACAGCCTGACTCTGCTCTTACATCAGGATTTCCCACACAGCGACCCCGGGCACCCAGCCCCGGATTCAAGTCCAGCTCCATCTCCTGGGGGAACTATGCAAGTCACTTGCCTCTCTGAGGCTCACTTCCCTGAGCCTTGGTCAAGTAATCAGACAGCAGGCTTAGCCCAAGGTGAGCAAAGAGGGCTCCCCGCCACATGTGACTACTACTGTGGTTTTCCCACCTCCTCTACTCCAGGACCCCATAGCTGGGCTGCGGCAGGCTGTTCCCACCTGATTGGCCAAGGTCCCAAATATAGAAGAAACTGAGGCTCCTAGAAAGCCCAGAGGACTGCATGGGGGGTGGGGGGGATGGTCCAGAGCACGGCTGATGCCTGGTATGGAAAGTGGGCCTCAGAATGCCACAGTGGGGCCTCCTGGAACCCCCACACCCCACCCACTACCTCAGGGTTTGCTATCTACGTAGACACCAGCCCAGGGCTGGCCTGGCCCTCCTGGCTCCTGAGAATGCCCCAGGGAAGCAGATAGTCAGGGCCCGAGGGCTCCTTGCAGTGGGTCAGGACTCGCCCTGGGGCCATGCCTGCTGGGGGTCTAGGTGGAGCCTATGGAGTCCGGTTGGGAGTCGGGTGGGGAATGAGGACTCCTCAACCACAAAGTCAGGCTCACCTGAGCCCACTTCCTGGTTGCTCCTCTTACCTGCCTCTCTGAGCCTCAGTTTCCTCATCTGCACTGTCCTCTGCCTACCTCCAAGTGCTCGGCACCTACCTCTCCCATCTTAGTAAGCAGCCCCCGTCCATCCTGCTTCTCTGACCCTCTCTCCTACCCATCCTCCCTTTTCATTGGTGGAATTTCTAGGCCCCTGCCCCTCCCCCCACTGCAGATCCAGACAGACCCAGGACAGAGGGCTGCTGGGCCCCACGGCCTTCAGAATGCCCATGTAGGGGAGGGCTGTCCCCTTAGAAGTAGGAACCAGTGTGCAAACACTCTAGGAGCAAAGAAAGGCAGCCAGGAAAGGTCACATGGATAGTGAGTGACCTGCAGGTTACATTGTCCTGGCCAGACCCTCTGCAGGGCAGAGTCTCAATGCTGTCCACCTGGGAGCCCGGGACTCCCTAAATTGCAGAGTGGTTCAAAGCACAAGGCTCCCAGAATCCACAGGGGACCTTAAGGAGACAATGGGCTAACCCCACCCCAGGCTGGAGCTGGCTGACAGGCAGGACAAGGCAGTCAGAGCAGTAACTCTCTTGGCTGAGTTAAAGGAGCTGGGGCCCAGGGACACCCTGGGGGCCTCTGAGCAGCCTTTTCCTCATTCTCGGGTCAGGGCTTCGGGGACACAGATTTGCCAAGGGGATGGCTGCAGGGAGTGGCCCACAGAATGGAACCCTCAGAGGCTTCTGGGCTGATGCCTCTGCTATCGGGCCAATGTGGGTGCACTCCTCCCTACCCTGGGGGTCCTTGTCAGCTAGTACCATGCTGAGGATGGGGTTTTGGACCTCAGGACCCCAGCTCATAGCCAATTATAGGGAGTTGGGGGTGGGGAGAAATGACACCTTTGTAGGCCTCAGACAGGAGATAGGACGTCCAAGGTCCCTTCCCGGGGATGACTGGACCCCCCCAAAGTCACTAGGACCCGGAAGGAAGGCTCCAAACCCTTCACTCACAGCCCTGGACTGATTAGCATATTCAGCTCCAGGACCCATCCTCTTCCACTGCCTGGCAGGGCCCCTTGCAAACCGGCTACTCCCTGCCCCCTGCCCCCGGGGCAACCACTGACTGTGGCCCTGAGTGTGGAGTGCAGGGAAGAGGCTGGACTGTGGAGACTGCCGGCCTCACACTCCAGTCCCCTCACAGCCTGAGCTCGAGCCAGGGAGTCACCCCTTATCTACCCCAGAGACCAGGGCAAGGTTTGGTGGAAGGAACCATAGGTACAGGGGGTCACAGTGTGTGGCTGGATCAGAGGTCAAAGATTTGCTGACAGTAGCCTTGGAGGTATTGATCCGGTAGGGGAGATGACAGAACTCCATTCCTGACAAGGGCTGCGAGCATGGCCTGGTGGTCAGCACACTGGACTCAGCAGAACCTACCCCAGAGCAGTCTACTTGGGCTGGAGACAACAGAGCCCCTCTCATAGCCCCAGGTCCCTCGACAGGCAGGGCACTGATTGTCATACCACAAGTAATTTTAGTTATCACCCGAAGGCTGATGGTCCCGCATGGGCCTGTGTAGCCACAGGGGACAACAGGGACCAGGAAGCCCTGTGCTCCAGCCCCCAAGCACTCACAAGTTGAGATGACAGGGCTTGGGGAAACTGGGAACTGAGGAGTCAGTAAGCTCCACCTCATCTGCCAGAGGACAGCAGACTGAGGGCTGGACTGGCTTCCTGGGAGTGGAGGGAGCGGGGTGTCGCAGGGCGGGTTACAGCTGCAGTGAACCTCACAGGCTGCCCCCAGCCTTACCTGCTCTGGGGAATGAGCCCGGGTCGTTCAAACACAACTGTGACCATAGCATCCTAGAGTCCCCCAGCTCACCTCTTTGGGACACAGGCATAATGCCAGCTCCTTCCCACCCCAGAAAGAGGTAGTGGGTGAATCCACGACACTCTCATCCCCAGCCTCTGCCCAAAGCACTCCCAGAGGTGGCCAGACAATCCTACTGCCCCTTTCTCCTCCCACACACACGCCCACTGGTCCAGGCTGGGTCAAGGCTAGGAGAGGAGCTGCCGTGACTGGGAGGGTGAAAACAGGGGGCACTTCCCCCAACTGAACTCACCCCAAACAGACTGGACCCGAAGGTGTTTGCCCATCTGTCCTTCAGTCTGCCTGGGGAGAGAGAGGGGGAGTGTGTGTGCATGTGTGTGCTGGTGCACTCGTGCATGTGCATTTGCATATGCATACATCCATGTGTTCAGTATTTGTGTGCGTTTATGTGCACTTAGGACATGTGTGAACATTAGGTTGTGTGCACACGTGGGTGCATTATGTTTGCATGTACTTACACGTGTTTGGCCCGGACTCGAGGCTAGGCTGGCCCCCTTCCAGGAGCTGACTGGAGAGACACTCCAGCTGTCCCTTGGAATGGCTTGATCTAGGCTTAGCCAGAAACCCTTACCAGTCCCTATGGCCCCAGCCCTGGCCGCTGTCCTAGAGCTGAGGGCTTCTGATCAGCCCTGGCCAAGCTGGCCGTGTGGCCAGAGGGCAGCTCTGTCCACTGGGAGGGCATGTGGTGGCCCCTGGCTCACAGAAGACCTAGGCTCGAGGTCACTGGCACTGAGGCAGAGGCACGTGGCCCACTGAGGCAGAGTCCAGAGCTCTCTTTGATGCCACTAGGGTCTGGCTGAGGCCTCCTCCTAGCAGTGACCCCTGCTGGGAACATCAGGTACTGCAGACTGGCTCTAAGAGCCATTGTCAGGAAAAGGGGCCCCCTTCACTGCAGTGAGGTTCCACCCCATAGTGAGCAAGCAGTATGCAAACCATACTCCAAAGAACCCCTAGAATTCTTTCAGGTCCCTCCAAAGTCTCCCAAAAGTGATGCTCCCAGCTCCCCACCTTCCTCCTCCTTGCTTTTAAGTATTGGTTGTTTTTTTTAAGACATTTCTCCAAAATATTTTTAAATCTCTAGGCTAGGTTTTGGGCTTTTAGTTCTAGGAGTCTGTTAATGAGTATGTCACAGTCAAATTTTCCTTTAGAGCAAGTCATTGGGCTTTAAACCCATCACCTCCTGGCAGGTGTACAATGTAACTTCAAGTGGGATTCTGCTACAAATACCTCTCAGAAACCCAAAGAACCAATAAGGAGAGACAAGGTCCACCTTAGAGCTGGGCACGTATGTGAGAGGCACCCAGGAGGGGCGACGGTGATGCCTCACTGCCTGCCTTGGCACAGGAAGACTCTGATAACAGAGCATCTCCACCCAAGAGCCCACTGGCTTCCGCCCACCCCAGAGGGGGCAGGAAAGTTAGGGCCTGTCTCCCTGCCATGTGGTTTCCCGCATCCTCCCATGTGTCCCCAGTGTCCCCAAGTAACCTGTGGGGTGCACCACAATGCCCTCATTCCACACTTTGCAGTGTTTTCCTGAGGCCATTGAATGTGATATGCTGGATTAAAACACGGTTCACAGGGGCATAAAGTGGGGCCACAGGGCTGTGGTTGGTGGCCCTGCCACCCTGGCCCCAGCCTGGCCCTATACTTCTAGCTTCGATTGGCCCTAGGAAGCTCTTCAGAGAGGCCACCTCCTTATAATTCTCTCCAGGTGGTATGGAAGTACCCACAGCAGACCAAGAAGAGCATGACAAAGCCTGGGGACCTCTGGGACAGACAGCACCTTGTTCAGGCCTTTGGCTGTGCTCCAGGGAGATGGATCCTAAGGCCTAAGGATGGTCCTGTGGTGGCCAGACACGGTCAGGAGAGATGGGGACAGCCCTGTCCCATTCATCACCTTTCATTCATTCACTCATTCATCTAACAAGTACTTGTTGCTATGTGCTGGTACTGTGCTAGGTGGTGTGGATACATCAATGAACAAAACAGATCATTCAGGTTATGAGGTCTGACAATTAAGTTCGCAAACTTGCCAGCACTCTGCAAACAACTCGGTAAGGTGTCATCGCCTTGGTATATCTACGTCGCACAGCTGTGCTCATGTCAACGTATGGCAGTGTCTTGCTGAGGGGCGTTCATTATTATTGTTGTGTGTTTTTATGTGCTGTTGCTAGAATGACAGAGTTTGAATTAGAGCAGTGAATAAACATTAAATTTCTTGTTAAACTTGGCAAGAGTGGAAGTGAAATCAGGGCCAGTTTAGTCCAAGTATGAGGATAATGCCATGAAGAAAATGGCAGTGTACAAATGGATTAGATGTTTTCCTAAGGAGAGAGAGCATCACTGATGAAGAGGGGTCAGGGTGGCCAATAACAAGCAGAACTGATGAAAAACACTGCAAAAATTCATCAAATTGTGTGTCAAAGTACTCAACTGACTGAGAAGCACAGCAGACCAAGTAAACATCGATAGAGAAGCAGGAAAATCTTAACTGAAAATCTTGGCATGAGAAAGGTGTGTGCAAAAATGGTCCCAAAGGAGCTCATCAATGAACAAAAGCAAAGGAGAGTCCAAGTTTGCCAAGACCTTTTGGAGAGGCAAGGCGATATTTTGGGCATGTTATCAAACTGGTGATGAAACATGGGTGTACCAATATGACTAAAACAAAGCGTCTAAGTTCACAATGGAAGTCAGCCAACTCTCTCTGACCAAAAAATTTCATCAGTCCAAATCAAAAGTCAAAATTATATTGCTAAACGTTTTTGATATCAGAGGGATTGTTCATTATGACTTTGTACCAACTGGACAAACAGTCAACCAAGTTTACAATTTGGAAGTGCTGAAAAGGCTGCATGAAAAAGTTAGATAAAAACGACCTGAACTTTTCACCAACAACTTATGGCTCTTACATCATGACAATGCACCAGCTCACACAGCACTGTCTGTGAGGGAGTTATTAGCCAGTACACAACTAACTGTATTGGACACCCACCCTACTCACCTGATCTGGCCCCCAGGGATTTATTTCTTTACCTGCAGATAAAGGAAACATTGAAAGGAAGACATTTTTATGACATTCAGGACATCAAGGGTCATACATGACAGCTCTGATGGCCATTCCAAAAGAAGAATTCCAAAACTGCTTTGAAGGTGGACTAGGCGCTGGCATTGGTGCATAGCTTCCCAAGGGGGGTTCTCTGAAGGTGACGATAGTGATAGTCAGCAATGAGGTGTGTGGCACTTTTTCTAGGATGAGTTCACAAGCTTAATTGTCAGACCTCATATGATCTATAATGGCTAACCAGGGAGACAGGAATAAAACTAAATAAGTAAAATATATAGAATTTCAAGAGGTGGCCAGAGAGAAAAACAGGGCAGAGTGGAGACAGAGTACCAAGGCAGGGGATGCAATCTACAATGGAACGGTTGGAGAGGGTGGCATTTGAGCCATCCCGAGGGAGGTGGGGAAATGAGTCCTGAGGATGTCTAGGAAGATCATTCCAGGCAGGGGGAACAGCACGTGCAGAGGCCCTGAGGCAGCAGAGTGCCAGCTTACGTGCGGCTGGAGCCAAGCAGGTGCAGAGAGAGTGGCTGGTGGCTGATGGGGTGAGCCAGGTTAGGGGCCCATTGCCATGGGACAGTCTTTGGATTTACTCTGAAGGGTACAGAGACACTGCAGGGTGTTGAGCAACTCAGGGCAGGAACTTTGATGCCCTTCCCTCTACCCTGTCCCTTTCAACCTTGCTCCCAGCCAAGGAGACCCTACCGGAAGTCTGGAGACTGAGACAGACCAGCTCTGCCTTGGGAAGCCCTCCACCGTCAGGGAAAGACCCCCTCTTGAGGTTTTACCTGCTCCTCAGCCCAGAAGGATGTGAGGGCTGGGTCCTGCAGGATCCCCCATGAGCCGTGGCCTCTGCTGCTCACCAGCCACAGCCAGGCCCCAGATAAGGCGGGCCCTTCAGCCACACCCCAGCAGGAAGGCCCCACCGCCCTGCAGAGGGGATGGACCCTGAGGACCCCTCCACACTGAGTGTCCTTGGGGAGAAGAAAGCAGCGTGGTTCAAGGCCCTTTGCGGTCTGTTTCCGCCCATCCTCCAACCTCCCGCACTGCAACCCATCCGGCCTCAGTGTTTCACTACAAACAGGTTTGTCCTGCTCCGGCCTCAGGGCCTTTACACATACTGTTCCAGCTGCCCTGAATGCTCTTTCCTCTGATGCTCCCATGCTCTTCACCTGCTCACAAAGGTCCTGCCTGGGGGGCCCTGCCATGGCCCTCCCAGTTTTTCCCATGCTTTATTTCCTGTGTGACAGTGTCTCCTTCATAAATTCTCTGGTTCGCTTATTTGGTGACTTGAATACTCTGCACCATGGGTGGGACTTAGCCATCTTGTTTGTGGCTGGATCCCCAGCTCCCAGCGCACAGTAGGTCCTCGTGGATTGTTGCATAAATGAATGCATGACAGGGGGCTGGGGCTGGGTCTGAGAGGCGCCGTGGAAAGACAGAAGAAGGCCCGCAGGGCCCTGAATGGGGCCTTAAGAATCTAACTACCACGCTGGGCCTGGGTGGGGACAGGGACAGGGGTAGCAGGTGCAAGCTGAATTCTACCCTCCTCCTTCACCAGGCAGGGCCCAGGGCCCAGGGAAAAATGTTCACCCAGAGGTGCTGCAGAAAGGAGCCCCCTGCAGCAGGGTGCCTGGTCCAGGGAGCAGCTGGGTGACTGAGGCGGGTGCCGCTTCCCCACCGCTCCCTACCTCTGTCCTCAGCCCGGGTTTGAGTGGGCAGGAGGTAGGGCCAAGGTGGTGTCCATGGAGACTATCTCCTCCTGGACAGAGCAATCACCACCACTGGCTTGGCACAGCGAGTGAAGGCTCAGACACCTTCAAACCAGGGAGCACCTCCTTCCTAAGGGATTGGGCACACCTGAGGGGACCAGGGGCTCTGGACCCTCACCTGAGCCCTTCTTCTGTCTCATGGGTTCCTGGTGACATCTAGTGGCCAGAATTCCCGATGCATCCTTTCCCTCATTCCCCGAACTCCCTTCTCAGAGGTGCCCCAGGCAGCAAAGCCGCCCCTGCCTGGGGACTGCACCCACTCACGTTCTCCCCATCTCCCGCAAGGACTCTCTGGGGCTCACACCCACACACTCGGGGCTCATCCTTCCCACACACCATGACAGAGCCCCATGGGGCTGCAGGGGTATCCTTGGGCCCTCTAGGCTGAAGGTGTTTGATGTCCCACCAGGGTCAGCTCTTGCCTTCCGCCACCACCACCACACCACCCTCCCATCCCCAGGTATGCCCTGACCAGCTGTCCCCCGCGGGGGAAGGAGGCCTGCAGGGGATTGCTCAATGACACCTTGGACTCTGCCACTGGGCCTCCCAGATGCTGCTGATAAAAACAAAGCTGGGGCAGAGGCATGAGGTCAAAGTCGAGAAACAGCGAGAACTCAGGCGGTTGCCAGTCCTGACCAGAAACCTCGGAAGAACCAGCCCGTGGGCACGGCCCGCGTCAGTGAGGGTGATGACCCTTGAGGACACCAGGCAGGGGAAGGGACCTGGGATCCAGGCCAGGCCCGGGAGCAAGCATGTCCACATTGGCCAAGAGCAACCTCAGCTGAGCCAGGGCAGGCTTGCATCACTGAGAGGAGCCCAAGGAACTGGGGGAAAGGCCTGGTGGGCAGGATGCCTGGACCCCACCAACAGAGGCATGGGGTACACATGTTTGGCCACACAGAGAGGGGCCTGGGGCCTGGGACCCCAGACCCAGTGGGGGCAAAAGGACCAATTTCAGGTATGCCACCGGCCTTCTCCTCCAGTAGTCCCCAGGAGAGGAGGGCAAAGGTCGTTTCCCCACATCCCACTTGGGGGTACTGAGGCCTAGAAGGAGCTGGCAGAGACAGGGGGTGTTGGCGCCTCACCTCCTCTGTCCTCCCAGGACCCAGGCATGCTCACCAGTTTGGGGGTGGCCTCATCCACCAGTGTACCCCCTCCCAGGACCTCTCCACACCTTTGGCCTCTGGTCCCTGTATTACAGAGGAGGCATCTCAGCAACCAGGGCACCCATAGGACAGGAAAGGGTCTCGCCAAGGGCTGAGGAGTGGCCGGTTAGGGACAGCTGCAGCCCTTCCCGCCCTCGCCCCCCGCCCTCGCCCGCTGGCCTGGCATGAACCCTGGTCAGGGATGAGCAGGCTTCAGGGTGGATGAAGACAGAGGTGCAGGCCAGCCCCGGAGATGGCTGCAGCTGCCGCTGTGCCCAGTGCACCACGCCTCAGGGTCACCTCAGGAGCTGGAAGGTCAGGCCCCACAGCGTTAGATGCCAGGAGCTGGGCTCAAAGCTGAACTCCCTAAGAGGTCCCCCAGGTGAGAATCAGGGCACCCCTCTGCCTCTACAGGCTCTCCCTCAGCTCCAACTCCTTTTTGGATTAGAGCAGATCCTCGGTGGGCACTCTTGGATGGAGAAATTCCAGTGTCCACCTGAAGCCCCCTGCATACACCCTTCTCACTTCTCTCCCACATGTGCCCCTGAGTCTGCACCCACTTCGGTTTGTGGGGTGCACTGGAGTCCTCACTGAATGAAAATAGAATTGAACCGAGTCATGGTCTCAGCCCTGCCGCCTTCTTGGAGCCAGACACTGACACCAGTGGGGACGGGGCAGGGACAGATGAGAAACATAGGATGGTGGGTGCTGCCGTGGGGGCTGGGGCAGCCCGTGCAGGGGAGGGCCAGTCAGGGAGGGCTCCCTGGAGAAGGACACTTGCACCGGGAAAGCTTCTCACACCACGCACTCGGGTGGGATTCCAGGGTAACCCAGAGAAAGAGGCACTGAGGAAGGGTGAGCCCCCAGGCTGCTGGGAGGGAGAGGCAGGAGGGCTAAGGCAGGCAAGGCGCGCACGGGGCGATGGGAGGTGGTGACGGGGCCTGAGGGAGAAATCGGGATGGCAGGTCCTGCTGTGTGTGTGGAAAAGGGGAAGGGGCTTCTCAGCGTGGCCCTGGCCCAGCCCCGGTTAGAGCAGCAGGCAGGTGAGAGGCCCTCAGCAGCGGCTCTGCTTCTCCCGTGTGGTTGTGGTCATGAGGGTGCTATAGGCACAGGGAGGTGACGGGGCGTGTCCTCCCCAGCAGCAAGTTGTCCTATGTCCCATACGATGTTTGATGATTTCACCGGACACCCAGACGGGTCCGGGGTTCCCAACCAGAGACCGGTTTTGTCCCCGTGGGGACCTCTGGCAACGTCTGGAGACATTTCTGATTATCCTGACCTGGGATGGGGGTGCTACCGGCATCTAAGAGGGCCAGGGTGTGCTGCCCACACACAACAGCACGTCAGTGGTGCCAAGGCCAAAGCCTGGCGGAGGTGACCACCCTCTGGGTCATGATCAGAGTCTGGAACCGACTTCCGGTTTACGTGGTTTCCATTTCTGGATACAGAATTTCCTAGGGGTGCAACAAGCACGAACATCTAGGGGACAACGGAATCCTCTTTCCTTTGGGACTTCACCGAGAATTGCTTGCCTTTGGGGAGGATCCCGGCCCTACAATGGCACAGTGGCTCCCTCGTGCATCTGAGCCGGATTCCCTGGGCCCCTGGCTGCGTGGACAGCAGTCACAGCCTTGGGGTCCCCAGGACCAGCGCCTGTGGCCTTCGCAGGTCCTGCGTGAGCATCTTCCAAATCAGATACACGTCACGAAGTTGTAAATTACTTTCTTCGTATTTCTTCCTTTTTTCAAAGCGAAAACATTATATTAATTTTTTTAAATTATGATTCGGTTAAATTATCTCTGGATTTTATTTTGAAGTGGCAAGAAGGTATTATACGACTCTTTATGGAAGGGGGAGTGAGTCTTATTGGATTGACCAGATACAGATGCTCATGGGAGATGAGGATATCAAGGAGACGAGGAGGAACCCCTGGGGTTCCTGCCTGAGCAGCAGAATGAGGGTGTCCCCTGGATAAGGGAAGGTAGTAAGGCCTGGGAGTGAAGGAAGACCCATGCTTGAATGTGGCCCATGGGACCCGCAGCTGGAGGGGAGCCAGATCTTGGAGTGGGCAGCAGAGTGGAGAACGCAGACCCATAAGTCACTGAGTTCAGCAAGGGGGCCCCGGAGGGAGTCCTGGGGGCATCATGGGGGCAGATGGAGAGCAGGAGCCATGGAGGGGACAGAGAGCAAGCAGGCAGTCAAGTCCACAGTGACTCGGAGGGCAGGGGCCTCTGGGCAGTGCCCTGAGGGAGATCTGAGCAGTTCTTGGGCACGGTGGGGGCACAGTAGGAGGCAAACATCTTTTGACCTGTTGGGGGGCCTTTCTTCAAGACCACGGGCAGTTTTGGAAAGAAGAAGCTGCCTGGCCCCACTTGGAGCCACAAGACTGGCCACATCAGGTCATCAGCAGACCAGGGTCTCTGCCCATCAAACTGACAGGCCAGGGTGAGTACCAGGAGGGACCCCAGGACAGAATGAAGGTGAGGAGCTCCAGGACCAGGAGGCCATGCCTCACAGGGGTTGCAGGTGCAGGATCTGGCTGTCCCAGCTCCCCACTTAATAGCTCCGGGACCTTGAACTGATTATTCCCATTCTCTGTGCCTCAGCTGTGCCCTCTTTGAAATGAGGAAGTAACACAGTGCCAGCCCTGCTCTTACCCCTCCCCAGACAATGCCCTGATCGTACCCCATGGCCCAGCCAGGCCAGCACCTCTGTCTTGGCAGGACGCAGGCTCCGCAGCCTGACTGGGCCCCGACCCCTGGGCAGCCCGGAGCCGGCTAAGGCTCACAGGATCCTGAGTACACACTTTTCCCTCCTGGCCCCAGAGGATGAGCCATCTTCTTCTTGGGAAAGAGGTGGTGGCTCATTCATCTCAGGGTCAGATTCAGATCCTCCTTTAGTGGAGATTTCAGCCCAGGTTACCCAGACAGGTAGTCCCAGCAGTGGGGCCAGGGGCTAAGAATGAGGAGACCCTTCTGACACTGAGACCACTCCTCCTCAGACCCTCTGAGGGCAATCAAGACCCCACAGGTCCCCTTAGGACAGGGTCCCTGGAGAAGTGGGCCTGTGTTTCTCCAGAGTAGCTCACCCCCCACAACCCAGGAAATTCAGATCCTTCCATCAGTCAGCACAAGGGTGCCCCTCAAGGGAGTGCTAGCTATGGGTGCGTGGGAACACTCAGACGGCCATACTGTCCAGGGCCCCATGTTCAGTCTGTCCGTGTGGCCCCCCAGTGACGTGGGTCCCAAGTCGCCCACAAGACTGAGGACAATCCAGACCCATGAGGTACCTCCCACAGTGTCCCAGGAGCCCTTGTGTTCTCAGATCTCAACAGCATCTGGTGATGTGTGACGTCTTGTCTTCACATTAAAAGTGCTGGTTTGTTAGAAATACACACCTAGATTGCCCCAAATTTTTGTCGCTGGTTTTTGACATATGTTGGTGTTTGGTGCCCTGGCGCCCAGCCCCATGGTGCCCACCCCGCCCTAGCGGCGCCCGCTAGGCCGCCCGCGCCTTTCCCAGGCTCACTGCCTTTCTGCCTATTGGGCAGGTGGGGACGCTGGCCCAAGGTGCACAGCCCCTGCCCACCCAGTCCTGGTTGGCCTGCCAGGGCGGTTCCACTCAGCTGTGAGAAAGGCCGGGGCCCATCAGATAAAGCTCTGGGCCCTCCCCACGCCATCGCCACCGCGGAAGGCTCCCTCGCCTCTCACTCCCTCCCCAGCCCTGCACCGGGCAGGTGTGCTGAGCGGAATGAATTTCACCGCGAGCTCTCTCTGGTTTCACTATGAGTTTCCTGACCCAGGCCAGCACCCACGGCCCCCGGGGGCCTCCCCTGCTCCTCTCAGGCCAGAAGGCAAGCCTCCCCACTTAGGTAGCAGCTGGAGGGTACCTGGGCAACCCTTGGGAAGGACTTCCCTGGCTTCCAGCTGATTCTAGTGGCCCCAGGACAGGCTGGGTCCTGGTCCCAGGAAACCTAGTTTGCCCTCCCCCACCCCCTAGGACAGGGTCTAGCAGAAACCTGGATTCCTTGACGTTCAGAAGCAGTAGGCCACCAGGGTCGATACCAGGGACCAGGTGCTACCCTCTGGTGGCAGCTTGTGGAATGGCAGGTGTCCTTGAGTGTAAGCAAGGGAGGGCCAGGGCACGCTGCTCCAAGAGGCTGCTCTGCAGTATTTGGGGCTCGAAGGACCAAGAAGAACAGAGGCCCACGCCCCAACGTCTCATGATCTCTGGTGGTTCCTGTTATTCACAGCCCTACCACCACCACCCACAGGAGGCTGCATAGGGCTGCACCTATGGGAGCCTCAGGGGTAGGACATGGGGGGACACAGGAAGACATGAAAGTTTCAGATGCCCCAGCAGGTCACCCCTTCCCTCCATTTCCCTGTTCTGGCCTGAAAACCCCACCGCCCCCAGGACAGCTATTGGCACTGGGGTATCAAGTGCCACCCCCACTCTCTCCACCAGATGTTAAGTGGCTCATCCAGTTTACAAGTCAGTGGCAGAGCTGAGACTAGACACTGCATCTCTTGGTTCCCAGGTCAGACACCTAGAAATCTTCACTGAGGACCTACTATGTGCTGGGAGTAAGGCCAGGTCGCTGTCTTTGAGGAGCACCCAGGAAGAGAAGCAGCAAGGAGAAGTGGCCACAGGGGCCCAGAACAGGCATGTCATCCAGTCTGGGGACTAGGATGGCTTCCTGGAAAAGGTGACAACCAGGATGATTCACGAGGGACGGATGAGCATAAAGGTGTTGGGGGGTGGGGGTGAGGGTGGGGGCGGGGGGCAGGCCAGGGAGGCAGCATGGGCAAGGCAAGGTAGGGACTAACATCTGGGCATGCAGAGCTGGGGACAGTGGCTTTACGGAAAGTGACCACACCTCCCAGCTTGCTCAGACATCCTGCTTTATACCTGTTATCCTGGT